>JAULJZ010053814.1:0-36052 GCA_032270985.1 Heliamphora pulchella
CCCCCCCCCCCCCCCGCCCCCCCCCGCCCCGGGGTCCTTCTATGACCCCCAGCATTTTATCTATGACATTAGTAGAGTACAGTCTTGCAAGTAGTTTCCATAACTTCTGGACTTCAATTATACCATCAAACTTAGTTTCTAATTACCACGACGGAGATAAAGAAAAAAGAAAAAAAAAAGGAAAAAAAGCTAGTCGTTTAGATGAAGGAATGACAGCAAATAGGCAAGTTGACTTTTCCGATTCAAACCTAAGAATCAATGAGATGAAATTTTACTTGACCCATGTATATACACAACTAATATTAATACATACAAATAAAATAAAAGCACTCGGACCAATTGAAGTTTCAATCAAGATTGATAATGGAAACCCAAAAGAGATGATCCCGCTGAAACGTTAAGAAGAAAACGTTGTCATAGGCTGATTAACATGTATCCGCATATATATATATATATATATATATATATATATAAGAGAGAGAGAAAGAGAGAGAGAGAGAGAGAGAGAGAGAGAGAGAGATGTTTACATGATAATCGCGGGGACGAACGATTGGGAAGAGACTGAGAATGCGCTGGAATTCGAACTCATCCATTTGGCAACTGCTGCTGCCTCCGATTGCTCTCTCTCTCTCTCTCTCTCTCTCAGATCTAACCTTCTCTTCCCTTTATTATTTGCTAATCAGTTGCTGTGATGATTTGAACGAAGAGGCCGTCATTCTCAAGTTTTGAGCAGAGACACAACCCCAAACCCAAAATATACATCTGTTCGGGTGGTTTGCTTATTTATTTATTAGTAAATATGTTAAATTTTATTTAAAACATATTATTTAAGTAATTTGTGACTTATTTATTTATTTGTTTATAAATTAATTATTCAAACGAATTTATTTACTTATTTTTTTGTTTTTAACTTATTTAATTACTCAAATGATGTAATTTATTTTTTAACTTATAAACCAATAAGCAAAATTACCCAAACAGGGCCATAATAAATAAACTAACGACGGAGGCCGCAAATCTAATTAATTTAAAATATTTAAAAATAATATATTTATTTAAAATTATAAAATTAAAATTCAAAATTTATATAACTGTTAATTCATTTAATGTTAATAAAAATAAATGATAATATTATATATATTTCGAGTATTCTACAATATCTTGTCAAGACCTTTGACCAAAAACATAATATATAAATCATCATTCAGAGAGATAATTGAGATTCAAATCATCAAAGTACTTTACTATTCAGATTAGACAAACAAACAAACAAACAAATAGCCTGTTAGATTGATTTTAATTGAAGAAAATAAAAGAGAACATCAAATACTAAATTCACCAACTTTAAATTCAAAACCTGTAATTGTTAATATATAATAATTCTAATTTAAATTCTCATTTTTTTTTAAGGCTTAAGTATACATAGTTAAATTATAAAACTAATCAGTAATTATTATTTTTTATTAATAAAAAAATGTATTATTTTTATTTTTTGAATAAAGCATATTTTTAATAACAAGAAACAATAATCGATGATTAATTTTATAATTTTAGTCTGTTGTTATTTAAAAAGGAGAAAATCAAAAGAATAAAATACCATATCATATTTTAAAATAATTACATTTAAAAACAAAGAAGCAATTGGTTATGAAAATACAGCAAAAAAAAAAGAAAAAAAAAGAAGGAAAAACTGGTTCAAAACTGTTTTCGAAAATAAAAGAAATTCATTTTGGGAAAACTCCACCCTTTTACGAACCACGCCACACCCACCTCTAATCACTTCAATTTTTATACTTGTTTGTCTATATTTGTTCTTCAACATCAAAAGAAAAAACTGGTTCAACAGGTTCAACGCACACCCATAAGAAATTTATTTTGAAAAAACTTCACCCTTTTGCAAATCACACCACCCCCACCTCTAATTACTGCAATTTTTATACTTGTTTGCCTACATTTGTTCTTCAAAACCAAAAGAGAAAACTGGTTCAACAGGTTGAAAACTGTTTTAGAAAATAAGAACAACACTATTCAAAAATAAGGAATGGTGGTCATTTACAGGTTCAAAAGACGCCCATAGTTGTAAATGCATTTATCTCTCTCTCTCTCTCTCTCTAGAGAGAGAGAGAGGGGGGGAGAATTTATAGTGAACGGCGATAGCGTCAGAACTTATAGTTAATGGCAGTAGCTTGAGACATCGGCGACGGAGACATGAGACACCAGCGACGTAGGCGGTAGCGTCAGACACCGACAATGGAGAGGCTGTGAAAGAGGGTTGCGGCAATGGAGGCAATGGCTGAGGCCGAGGCCGAGGCGGTTGCGTTGTCAAGGGTTGCGACATAGTGAGGGGTGGAGAACGGCGGCAACAAAGAGACAGTGAGAGACGGCGACGGCGATGGAGGAGATAATGTCTTAGGCCGAGGCGGTGGCATAGGAGCTGAAAGAAGCGAGAAACAGAGAAATTAAAGTGCAAAATGGGAACTGGTGAGTAAATAAAATATGAGATTTCTCTCTCTTTCTCTATGTGTGTGTGTGAATTGAAATTCTACAACAATGGTTTATTATTTAGAACAGGGTAACCGCTGATGATTGAGAGAATATTGGGGAGGGAGCAAGTGAGAAACAGTTTTGGATTTTTTTAACATTCACAGTTATTTTGCAAGTTTTATAATTCACAGTCAATTGGTAGAATATAAAAGGTAAATTAGGAAGTGAAAAGTCCGGCTGGCTTCGTTGAGGGTTTGCTTTTAAGGATAGTATAGATAAAAAGGTTTTTCTCCATTCCCTTTTTAGGGTGTGTTTGAAAGATGGTGGTTTTTCAATAAAAAAGTCTTTCGCGTACCTTTATTTTTGGGTAATTTTATTTTTGAAAAATTGGTCTTAGGTTCTTAAAGTAGCGTCGGTTTTGTTTTTCATCCAGTAGAAAAGTTTTTCACGCACAAGGTCCATGCAGCAATAAGTTCATCATTCATAAGTCCTGTATTTGACACGAGTAAGTTTTCTTGACGAAAACACCTTTATTTTGTTAAGATTCGCTTAGATTCGGAATGTATTTGAATTCGAAAAGTGATATTGTGATCCCCTTACGAATTCGCACGCAAAGCAACTCGAGTTTGGGATTTCTCATTGCGAACTCATGCGATCTCATTGGTTTGTGTTTTTGTGATCTGTGTTTGGATTTATTATTGCGATCTTTGTTTCAATTTTAGCTCGAAAACTAGTTTGTGTTGTGCGATATCTGGTTCGATTTGTTATTACAAAATCTGTTTCAATTTCTCATTGCGATCATTGTGTCGACATTTGTGGTCCTGTTTTGTGATATTCATTTGAGAAATTATAGATGATTCTCTTATGCTTTTTTTACAAATATGGAATGTATACGAGTGTTGTAAAAGTAAAACCAGGTTTTTGTTTGATGATATATTGGATTATGTTTGTAGAAAGTGGAAGAACCTAAAACGTGAAAAAAAATTTCTTACATACTCGTTGCTTGATCATTTTAATTGTATGCTTGTTGATGATGATGATTGTGAGAATATGGTGTCGCTTGTTGGCCGTCTTGGTGTTGATCGTGTGGATGTTTCTGTGAGTGATGAGAGTTGTGTGTCTGATAGCACTAGTAATCAAGAACGAGTTGATATTAAAGATAGTTCTAGTAGATATTCTAATGGAACTAGTAATCAAGAAGGAGTTATTATTGAAAGTAGTTACAATAGGGGTTCTGATGTTGTTAATGTTGTTGATGTTGATCCTTTTGAAAAAATTTGTCATCACTAAGAGACTTTACTGTTATCATCTAGTTGGGCTGGATTAATTAGTCATGTTGGGCAGTATTTTAAGAGTGGAATTAATGAATTTAGGAGTTGTTTGGCAAAATATGTTATTGAGGTTGAGTTTTCATATGATCTTTTGAAGAATGATAAAAGTAGAGTAACTGCAGCTTGTTTCTTGAGGGAATCTACCAGTTGTAAGTAGTTTGTTCATTCGACTTTGGATAGATCGAATGGCTTCTTTTATATTAGGAGTTTGGATAATGAGCATAGTTGTGGTGGGACATTTCGTACTTCTAAAAGTAAGCGGATGAGTTCGAATTTGGTTGCTAGTGTAATTATTAATCAGGTTCGTGATAAGCCATTAACGAAATCAATTGATATTGTTGAATTCTTTACACAACAGAATGGTCTTACAATATCTTATCATCAAGCTTGGTTGGGTGTTGAGAATGCAAGAATTCAGTTGTATAGGGATTATTCATTGTCATTTAATCAGCTCTGCTGGTATGTTGAGGCAGTATTAAGTTCAAACCCTAGAAGTGTGGTTAAGATTGAGTGTGATGAGCTTACAAAATGGTTCAGAAGATTGTTTGTGGCATTTGGTGCTTGTATCAATGGTTTCAATTACTATCGGCTTTTGTTGTCTCTTGACGGGACATTTTTAGACTTGCTTGTTGCTACGGGGAAGGATGCTAATCAAGGTTTGGACTATCACTTTACCAGAATAAATAAATTTATATATTAATGAGTTATTCTTATTATAGTGCAACAAATAAAGTTATATGTTCACGATATTGTACTTGTTATATTGGACAAATAAATTTATCTGTTAAATAAGAATGCACATAATGGAACAGATAAAAATATATTTGTGTTTGTTATAATAAAACAGAAAAATTTATCTATTCACATTGTTGTGTTTGCTATACTGGACAGATAAATTTATCTGTTGAAGATATTGTGTTTGTTATAATACACAGATAAATTTATTTGTTCGTGCATGAAATTTTACGTGTTTTTAAAATAAGCCAGATAAATTTATCTGTTCATACATAAAATTTTACGTGTTTTTAAAATAAGACAGACAAATTTATCTGTGGTTATTTCACGTGATTTAAATAACACAGATAAATTTATCTATATGTTTTATACTTACTTTAAAACGTACAGATATATTTATTTGTAATCTTTAAAAATATTGTCGATAGTACAGATAAATTTATTTGTTAAGAATATTTTGTTTAATACTTATACATGCTTTTTGTTGTTGTTGTAGATTTGTTTCCTTTGGCATTTGATGTGATTGATGCTGAGAATAAAGACAATTTGATTTGATTTTTAACTATATTATCTGGGATTTTATGTGGTCGTTCAATTACGTTTATAAGTGATCGGTATGCTGCACTAGCTCAGCATGTTCCTAGGTTTTTTAGTAATGGATATCATACATACTGTTTACAACATTTGAAAGTGAATTTGAGGGATAGATATTCAGGACGTTTATCTAATTCATTTCAAGAACGTATGATGTATTTGTTTTCATATTGTCCATATGCTCCTTCAATTCAAGATTTTCAAGAAAAGTTGAAATTTTTTTTAGAAGAGGGTGGTAGTAAAACTCATGACTTTATTTGTAATTTGTCATTTGAGAATTGGAGAAATGCATTTTTTAAAGGTAATCGTTATGGTGAGATGTGTTCGAATGCTTCAGAATCTTTTAATAATTGGATTAGTGATGTTCGTCACTTGCCAATTACAAAATTAGTTGATAAAATAAGAATTCAAATTATTAAACAAATGTGTGATAGGAGAGAAATTTCAAATGATTGAAAATCCATTGTTTGTCCTGATATGGATGAAAAATTGATTGATGCATTTAACAAGGATAAGACTTGGACAATTAGTTCTTCTAACTCATCTGTGTTTGAGGTTCATTCATTTTTTTCGGTGGTGGTTGACATTAATAAGAGAACTTGTAATTGTTCTCGGTAGCAGGTTATTGGATTTTCATGTTTCCATGTTGTGACGACTATTCAAAAGAGTGAAAAAGATATTATTTTATACATTGACCCGTTGTTTACTGTAAAAGCATTTTAGTTATCATGCAAGGAATGTATATACCTAATTCCAATAGTTGGCATTCCTGATTTTGAAAAAGAATCTGTTGGTATTCTGTCTCCTTTGACTAGGAGGCCACCTGGAAGACATAAGATTCAAAAATTTGTTCAAGAGACGAAAATATTAGGAAAGTAAGATATGAAAGGTGTGGAAAGTTGGGAAAGCACACAATTGGAAGACTTGCAAGAAGCCAATTTGAATGTTGATTTTTTTTCATTTGATTTTTAGTTTGTATGGCAGGAAAAGCTGTAACATTTGATTTTTATTAAAAATTAAATTTTTTTGGGTAATTAATTGTAACTTAAAAGAAAAGAAAAAAATATACATGTTTTCAAGGGGCATACCCCGAGTAGTTACATTACTTACCAACTTAACAAGAAAATAACATTAACAACATAACTCACATACCCCCGCTTGGCGGCGGGGAAAACTATCTAATAAAGTATATCCCACGCACAACCCGCATGGATGGGAAATAGACACAAAAAAGGGGTAAAACCAATCCAACAAAAGAACTGGTTGTCCAACACCAATAGGCACAAAAATCCTGCTAAGCTCGGCTCCTCAAAAGCTACAAACCTCAAGCAAGAGAAGACATACTCTCCTCAGAAGTCCTGCAAAAGACCATCTATAAGCTAAGAGAAAATCCCCAGCCAAATAAAGGCTCTGACAATAGAACCACCAAGGAGCAAAACACAGGACCAAAGAACAACCGAAAAGGAACCATCAGAAGTCAATGAGCAAGGTACTAGAGAAAGATGGGCCCCTAGCCAACCAAAAGAAGCAACGACAGATCAGCCCCAGAAAACTCCAGCTCAAATCCTGCCAAAACAAATTACCAACCGACCCTGCACACAGGGTCGCCAAACATAAGCGGCGGGAGACCCCTACAAGTCAACAATAAGTTATAGGCAAAATAGCCCCAGAGAATTCAGCTAAGAGAAAACCTAGGCCATCCCAAAGGAAACTCTACCACCTGATCCAGACGAAGCAGATCATTAGCTAGAACCCCACTCAAAGAACCACCAAAAGATCTCCACCATAGGTACCCAGCTAGAAGTGCAGACGGATCCTCATCCAAACCAAAGTAACCTCAGCTCCTCAATAGGCAACACACTCCCAGGAGGCAAGGGGGAAAGGATATGAGATAAGAAAGCTCGAGCAAGAAAGAACAAAAATGACCTTCCAACAGGAGGTACAAAGGGATCGTCCAAAGAGACCTTAATTTAGAGGTACCCATCATTGGAAAATACCAGCATCCGAAAGTAACAGCCGAACCCATGACTTACCAGAGTAAGCACAACATCACAGATAAGCAACGTTCTCCTGAGTGAGAAAGGAACGCTCTCCTGGAGTGCAAGGAGGGAAAGATAAACACCGAGCTCACAACAGAAAGACGATAAGAAGGCCTAAACACACGGCGATACATGGCTCCCCAAAACTCCTCTATGGCCCAAACAAAGAACTACAATATAGCTGAGAAGACGTCGCAACCCTGACGGCTCAGGAGGTCAGAGAAAGCTGGTTCTCAAACCACAGCGCTAAGGCGCATGAGAAGGGCCAGCCCCAAGGAAACCTCAGCTCGGAATCAAAAGGCCAACACCTAACCAAAACCACCATCGGGCCCACCTCCACACCCTAGCCAACGTAGCCTAGAAAGCTGAGGAAATGAGCACCTCCCAGACCATATGATAGCACTACCAATGAAGCCACTAAGGACCATCATAAACATAAGTTATCTCATCTGAACATAGGAGCCAACTTCTAGAGCTAAAACCGTAATCAATATAACAATCATTGAGAAACACCATCATTCGAAAGTAGCAGCTGAGTCCATGACCTACCAAAGAAGCTCAGCATCACAGATAACCCACGTTCTCCTGAGTGAGAAGGGAACACTCTCCTGGAGCGAAGGAGGGAAAATAAACACCAAGCTCACAATGGAAAGGCGATAGAGAAGGCCAAACAAACGGCCTACATGGGCCCCCAAAATACCTCTAAAGCCCTACCAAAGAACTGCACTATGGATGAGAAAGCCTCAAAACCTAAGCGACTCAGAAGGTTGGAGAAAACTGGGTCATAAACCACAGCACTAAGACGCATGAGACAGGACAGCCCTGAGGGAATCCTCAACTCGAAAACAGAAAAGCCAGTACCATACCAAATCCGCCATCGGACCCATCCCCTCACCCAAGCCAACGTAGCCTAAGCAGATGAGAAAGGAGAACCTCCCAAGTCAGATAATAGCTCTAACAATAGGAATCACCAAGGACCATCATAATCATAATTAACCCCGAATAACAATAATCACAATTAATCCCTTCAAACTTCATTTTCTAACCAACCATTTTGATTAAAAAAATAATAATATCACAATTCTCAATTTCGCAGCCACCAGGTCATTATCCACAATCTCAAGTGCGGTTCCACTACAAACCCAAATTTCGGAGAACCCAAAAAATCGTGGGACCCACTGAACCTTATAATTTAACTTTCCTTGATTTATCTTTTTTCCACTGGAATATTCACCAACAAAGGGGTTGTTGCTGACTGAGGGTCCCACAACACAATCCTAGTACATCTCTGAAACGCAACCAGCGAGATCCCACCATCCCAAACCTGAGCGGGACCCACAACTAAATAAATTATTCTGTAAGCGAAAATCGCCCACGATTTTTGCATAAACAACCGAAATGAGAAAACTGCCCACGGTTTCTGTAGAAACTACTACCAAAAGTGTAACAGCAGAAACAGGTCACTCTGACCCATCCACCAGACTAAAGTAGCTGGCTCTTTCCCACGCGCAACAGAGCGCGTACCCTAAAACCTTCATCTTCAACCTCAGGAAAAAAGTTGTGATGAACAATGACAGGTTGCAGCCGTGACTTTAATCGAATTGGTACATTCAGGGTTTCAAGCATCCCAACTAGCGTATCACCAGGAAACGCCTCGTCTTTCACCGTTTTCACTTTTAAGTGATAGACTGTGGCGTATCTTCTCATATCGGCGTCGTCGTCGGCAGCCACCACGATGGATGACTAGGTAATGAACTGGGGGTACAACCTCAGCAACCGCACCGCCGCCTGATCTCCGCCGACCACCACCCATTTCATTTGAACCGACTTCCATGGCAAAACCTTGAATCGCATCTCAACCCCAACAAAACACATCAAGTTATACAATATATGTATAACCAAAATCAGCAGAAACCCAAAAAAACCTAGCTTCAGTCAGGTGTCAAAATACCCTAATCGATATCACTTTCAGTAACCTAAACAGCCACTGAAAAAAAAGATAATCTTCAAAAAACAACTACATAAACAACCATAGCTGATCCGAAAGTGCTATACCAAAAAATAATCCATGTAAAGCCAACCGTCCGAACTGGAAATGCAACAAAAAAACACCATAGCTTCCATTACCGGGAAGAGTTAATCTAACCTGAAGCCTTTTTCAATTTGGGCTGCTTCACACAGATGTAAGCCATCATCCAGATGTAAAACGTCAAAACATAGAAAAACCGTAAGCAAGATCCAGCGCCAAACCTCCATAGCACACTCATATTTACCCCACCATTGCCATGGGTGTAATCCAAAGGCAACTTAGAACGTGAGAGCACCATTGACGCCTTGGGGAGAGGTTTCTCTAGAGAGAGAAGCTCTCCCCCGCTTACTGCTATTATATAAAAAATAATAAAATAAAATAAAATAAAATTTTTTGTGTTGATGACTTGTGCGATTAAATTTGCTAACTATTGATTTCAAAGTATGCACGTTACTACAGATAAATATATCTGTTATTGAGTTGCGCCTTTGTATAATGTAACAGATAAATTTATCTGTTAATGATATGTGCCTTTTTTGTTTCTTTTCACAATAATACAGATAAATTTATCTGTTACTTACTTGTGCTTTTTTATAAGCTAACAGATAAATTTATCTATTAGAGAGATTTTTTTTCTTCATCAATTTTGTTTAACTTAACAGATAAATTTATTTGTTAAGAATTTGGTCATTGTTGATACTTTATCATAATAGTACATATAAATTTATCTGTTATTGACTCGTGCTTTTGTATAATCTAACAGATAAATTTATTTATTAATGATATATTCATTATTTGTTTATTTTCACAATAGTACAGATAAATTTATCTGTTATTTACTTATATTTTTTTATAAGCTAACAGATAAATTTTTCTGTTAGAGAGTTTTTTTGTCTTTATCAATTTTGTTTAATTTAACAGATAAATTTATCTATTAAGGATTTGGGCGTTATTGATGCTTTATACAAAGGCACAAGTCACTAAAGGCATGAGTCAATAAATTTATCTGTTAGAGAGTTCTTTTGTCTTCATCAATTTTATTTAACTTAACAGATAAATTTATCTGTTAAAGATTTGGCCGTTGTTGATACTTTATCATAATAGTATAAATAAATTTATATGTTATTGACTTGTACTTTTATTTACTCGTGCCTTTATATAAGCTAACAAATAAATTTATCTGTTAAAGAGTTCTTTTATCTTCATCAATTTTGTTTAATTTAACAGATAAATTTAACTGTTAAGAATTTGTGCATTGTTGATACTTTATCATAATAGTACAGATACATTTATCTGTTATTGACTCGTGCCTTTGTATAATATAACAAATAAATTTATCTGTTAATAATATATCCTTTACTTGTCTCTTTTCACAAGTGTACAGAAAAACTTATCTGTTGCTTGTGTTTTTTTATAACCTAATAGATAAAGTTATCTGTTAAAGAGTTCTTTTGTCTTCATCAATTTTGTTTAACTTAATAGATAAATTTATCTGTTAAGAATTTAGTCGTTATTGATACTTTATCATAATAGTACAGATAAATTTATCTGTTATTGACTCGTTCTTTTGTATAATCTAATAGATAAATTTATCTGTTATTGACTCGTTCTTTTGTATAATCTAATAGATAAATTTATCTGTTAATGATACGTGCCTTACTTATTTTTTTTCACAATAGTACAGATAAATTTATCTGTTATTACTTGTGTTTTTTCATAAACTAACAGATAAATTTATTTGTTAGAGAGTTCTTTTATCTTTATCAATTTTGTCTAACTTAACAGATAAATTTATCTGTTAAGAATTTGGACGGTGTTGATGCTTTATCATAGTAGTATAGATAAATTTATCTGTTATTGACTCGTGGCTTTGTCTAAATTAACAGATAAATTTATTTGTTAATGATTCGTGCCTTGCTTGTTAGTTTTCACAATAGTACAGATAAACTTATCTGTTATTTACTTGTGCTTTTTTATAAGCTAACAAATAAAGTTATCTGTTAGAGAGTTCTTTTGTGTTCATCAATTGTGTTTTTTTATAAGCTAACAGATAAATTTATCTGTTATTGACTCGTGCATTTGTATAATTTAACAGATAAATTTATCTGTTAAAAATTTGTACCTTACTTGTTTTTTTCACAATAATACAGATAAATTTATCTGTTATTTACTTGTAATTTTTTATAAGCTAATAGATAAATTTATCTGTTAAATAGTTATTTTTGTCTTCATCAATTTTGACTTATCAGTTGTTCTTATATATTAAGATTTATAATTTTATCTAAGAAACATTGTGCAGATAAAATATAATAAAGACGATATTGCATTAAGTATTTACACCAAAGAACAATGTATTTACATAAAAAAATATTACAAATAAGAATTTTAACATTAATCAAGTGTTTTGTTTTTGTTCTTCAATGAATGGCTTCAAGAAGAGTTTCTGATTGTATGCTTCCAAACTCTATAACCTTCCTGGATCATTAAGGAATTTATGTAGTAGTTCAGCTCTAAAAACTCTCGTTGTTTTCATAAGCAGATATTTGTCAGCAGGAAGAGATATTTGTCATCCTTCGTAATAATCCTTCATTAGATAATAAGACAATTATGCCACAATTAATCCTACAAAATTTAAAAGTTGATAAATTTAAGAGATAAAATAGATAATATTGTAACTAAACAAATGAAATAGATAAGCTTACGATCCAGATCTCTATTGTGGAGCATCTTCACTTGATATAATTGGTGTATCAAAATTTTGTTTTTGGAAAACACTTTAGACAGAAGATAATTTAAAATTTGGCATATTATTTTGCTCTTCGTATTGCTTTTTCATGAAAGCTTCAACATATGTTTTTTTTTTAATGACAAAAAAAATCATATATTAGTCATGTTCTTGTCTATAGTAATTTATTTTTAATTGTAATTATAATGTAAATTAATTACTTACTACAAGAAAAGCATCTTCTAAGAATTGGTCTTCAATATCTTTCATTGTCTTCAATGAGTTATAGTGGAACTAAGGGCCTTTTTCAATATAAAAAACAAGTAGTGTCCAATGATATAGATGGCTTGTTGAATGATTCCCATTGGAATTCATTGGAAAGATAAGAAAACTGCATTGTTGAATGCAAAAGATAAATTGGTGGGTGAAATTAATCGACAAATAACATTAATTAAACAAACAAATATATCTGTTTATGTAGTTATTTAAAAGAACAGATAAATTTAGCTGTTCACTACCTACACCCATTATAAACTGAACAGATAAATTTATCTGTTTTAATGGGACAGTTAAATTTATCTGACCCCATACTTTCATGGTTTGATTACTGGAACAGATAAATCTATCTGTTAACAACATATGTTTATTACTTTTTGACAAATAAATTTATTTGTTAAGAAAATGAGCTTATAATAATAAAAGAGATAACAAGATACCTGTATTAATCATCAACTGTTAAAAGGTAATTGTCAATCTTATGGGATCTTATTGTGTTTTCCTTTTATTTGATCAACGATTATTGAATAGTAATGATAAAATTAGTATCAATACAAGTAATTATCTGTTATGTCATGATAATTATGTAAATATTTTATTTATCCAGACTAAACATGTGAAGAATAGGCATTTATTTCCCATTCTTCCACTTCTTTCTTGCTCCTTAGCTAGCAGATAAAAATATTCATCAATAACCTATATATAGATTGTTAGTTGTTTAAGCAGTGTAAAAAATGAGTACTAACAGATAAATTTATCTATTAACGAGTTCCTTTGTCTTCATAACTTGTACTTACTTTAAGAGGTAAATTTATCTATCAATGGATTGTGCCTTTGTATAACTTAACAGATAAATTTATCTGTGTGCTTTCAACTTACTTTCAACCGTACTGATAAATTTATCTATAGATTTTTTATATGCTGTTAACAAAACAGATAAATTTATCTGTTAATCATACGTGTTTTTACATAATTTAATAGATAAATTTATATGTCAATGAGTTTATTTGTCTTTATAACTTGTACTTACTTTAACAGATAAATTTATCTGTTAGTAGTTTGTGTTTTTATATTACCTAACAAATAAATTTATCTGTGTCTTTTCAACTTGATTGTAACAGTAGAGATAAATTTATCTGTGTACTTTTTACACGCTGTTAACGATACAGATAAATTTATCTGTTAATATCTTATGCTTTGTATAGCCTAATAGATAAATTTATCTGTTAATTATTTATGCTTTTGTTTAATGTGATAGATAAATTTATCTGTTATTTACTTGTGCTTTTGTATAACGTGACAGATAAATTTATTTGTTAATTTTATATCCCCTGTGATAACGAGTTTCTTTCTCTTCATCACTTGTGCTTATTTTAACAGATTAATTTATCTGTTAAGGATATGCGAATTGCTTATGTTGGGGTAGATAAATTTATTTGTCTTAACATATAAGCACAATGAATATGCCAACAATTAACAGATAAATTTATTTGTTAGAAAGTCTAGAAACTTATATTATTTGAGCAATATTCTTCTTTCATCATTTTCACGCATTCATCAAGGGTTATTCCTTCGTAATCTTCATCAGAATCCCACTCTTGAGCCTTGTAATTTCACATAACAGTATAATTTAGTATCAAATTTAGTTTTACATATAACTTAGTAAAACTACTTTTTACATATTCAAATCATCATTCCTTTGCAAAAATGAGGTTCATTTTTTGTTTATCTTCTTCAGTTAGCAGTAATGTGACAGGAAAACTCTTTAGAAAGTTAAGTTTTTTTAGTTTTTTTGCTGCTTTAACAATCTTCTTTGAAGGAACATGTTCTTCCACCTAGATTAGGATCGGATTGGATTTTTGGGCTTGGACTGGATTGGTTTGTTGGGTTTAGACTGAATCTGGATTGGGTTGTTGGACTGGTTGTTGGGTTTGTGCTTGTTGTTGGTCTCTATTTTTTTTGTATTTCTCTTCCTTCCCCTTCTCAATTGATACTGGAATTCGGGAAGCATTTTGTCTGTCATTTTCTTTATCTTGATTCTTGCAACTATAGAAGATGGAGTTGCTTCAACTTTTTTTTTGCTTGTTCTTTCTCTTGCTCATGAGCTTCTTTTGCTTGTTTTGTTGCCTCAATCAATTATTCTTTCTCTTGCTCAAGAGTTTTCACTATTTCTTTTAACTTCTCAATTTTCGGTTGTTCTGAAACATTATGTGTAATTTTATGCACTGAAATCTCTACCATTTGGTCAACCAATTTTTACCATAAGCATGCGAACACGTAGTCACATAGGTTCATGCTAAATAAACTCCACATACCGAGGAGAACCGACAAGAATGACATGTCAATTTGGATAACCTACTCAGATTTTCTGCTAGAAATCACGTCAACTAAACGCATTTCTAACTTGGCTCCCAAATTTGTTAATCCAAATGGCTAAAGGTAAGACTAATCAATCATAAGGTTCAACCCCCATGCTCACATATACATAACATTCACATATACCCCGCATGCTAACACGTTCATGTTATCAAAATATCTAAACACATGCAATCAAGCACACACAATCAACCTCACAAGGTGATGCACCCTCTTTCCACGGCTCTTAGGTATTCGAACCCAGAGCTCTGATACCATTCTGTCGTGCTCCAAACTCCGGGTCACATAAAACTCCCCTAAACAACCATATAAAACACTCAACTCGATGTTTACTCACAAAATTAAAGCATGCATGCATTTAATATATCCGCCACAAAGGCTTACATTACACGACTCTAACACCGTAAAATATGTAAACATACATGATCAAAAGAGCAAAAAGAAAGACTATCGATCTTTCGCCTCAACTGGCAATCCCGAATCAACCCACACGGTCGTTACCTGAAAAATATTTCAATTCCTACACCGTGAGCCAAAACTCAGCAGAAGCTAGACAAACATGTAATATAAACAAAACATGCTCAAAAAACGAGGTGCAGTTTTCGAATCACACGACCCATAAAAACGATTTTATATCTGAACTCATACAAGCTCCTGAAGAAAACTGTTGAAAAACGCTTTTATACGAGAACTCCTAAGAGTCTCAAAGAAAACAGTTTTAAAAATGGTTTTGTATCACGACTCATTAGAGCCTAGAAAATAATTTAATATATATAGTACAATGCTTCACCAGCAAAAATAGACTCTTACAAGCCAAGACTCCCACGAGCCCCACATGCAACACAGAATCAACTCTCACAAGCCTTAAACAGTCCTAACACAGAGATAAAGATCCCTACTCAAACATACGGCCACGGGATAAAACTACACACCACGGGATAAAACCGCATACGACGGGATAAAATCATAAATCACGGGATAACATCGAACCAACATATACATATACAAAACCAAAACCTTAAATGCTTCAAGACTACATAAGAGTACGTACCACCCTACCACATGCATGAACAAAACTAATCAGAGTTCTATAAGCACAGAAGCACGTATAACCATGTCTTTCTACATAACGACGCCACATAACCCGACACGACATCACATGCCACACACCCGTCATCCGCTCACTCAAACGACCCGTCTACTCACTGGGACAACCAACGACGTAGAAAACCCAAAACTTAGCCTGGCGACCAACACTTGAATCTCTCACGAAACGGTTCTCATCAGAAACCACCTTTAAAATAAACAACGGACCCAAACGTCCCGCACCCAACAATGCACTAACCACCACGCACACAACCGTGCCTCAACACCCGCATGACGTGACCAACACCCTCTCTGTGACCTCAATTGACGGGACCCCATAATCCAATCAACTGAAAATTCACTAAAGGAGATCAGTCGATCGAGCCCCATAACCCAATCGACTAAAAGGCCACCACACAACTAACCAAAAGCACCAAACGCCCAACACAGGACCTAGTTGATTGAACCCCCACCCAGTCGACCCAAACATGCTACATGAATCTAGAAAAAATGCCCTAAAACATAGGTCAGTCGACTGACCTCACGATCCAGTCGACTAAATCATGATCCAGTCGACTGACCTCCTAGGTTCAGTCGATTGAACCCAAGCGAAAACCACCTCTAAGCTACGGGTTTAGCACCCAAAACCCCAAAACAAAGCCTCCAAACCCCTATCCAACACCCTTGGACATACGCACGCCCAAACCTAACACCCAAACCTCGAAAGAAACACTCGAGACTCGATTTCATCCAACCGAAATCGATAAAAAACGGTTTTGAACCCCAAAACCAACATTTGAAACATAAAGCTATTTCATGCATTTTAAAACGGTAAAAGCACATACGATTACACGTAGCACCCTTATAAGACATGAGAGTCTAGGATCCTACCTCGTTGAGTTAAAAACTTAACGCATCGATTCACGTTCAAAATCAAACTTCATCAGAATGAAATTCTGTCCAGATAAACGCGTAGCCCACCATGCCAATGGTAGGGATCCGTTGTTGGATCGTTGAAAATTGAGCCCCGGGCTCTCAAAAAGTTAGAGAGAAAGCAGAGAGAAAACGAGAAAACTTAGCTAAAAGTTTTGAAAATATCTAACGCCAGATATTTATAGGCCAAAAAAATATCTCTTTACTTTTTGAAACCCGCATCACAGCTCCCAACGGCCCCGAGAACTAACTCCGCATGCATATCTAAACCCGAACATGCATAAAAATATGTATGAACATGCTGAAACAAAAACGGTAAACACGCGTCGAAAAACTCTGAAAAAGAAAACGGGTCAGGGTCTCACATGCTCGGTGCACAGAAAGTTCAGCAATTTGATCAAGCAATTTTTGATTTTCTATTTGGAGCTCTTCTATTTTCGTTTTCGTTTCAGCAAAATCCAGTTCGTTGACAAATTTTTGTGCTACTTGGAGGCAAATAGTTGCTCAAAATTTTCAATCAATTTCTTATTTTCTTCACTGAGTCATTCAATTGTTTCTTTCATCTTTTCATTCTCAGATATCTTTTCCTTCAAATATTCTTCGATCTTCTTCATATTTTAAATCGAAGCTTCATTTGTTTCCAAAATGTCCTCTAACATCTCAATTGTATATGTGTTTCCCAATATGGTGATTGGGGCTGTATTACCATTCAACAGTTCCCTCTATTTCTTATTTTTCATTGTCAGTATTGTATTTTCTAATCTCAAAGAGTCCAATGTATTTTCTTCAACCTCTCCTGTTTTCTGTCTTTCAACCGCTCCTTCCTCAGCTATGAAGTCACAGTGTCATTCAACCTCATCGTCAGATTGCTTTTCGTCCTCAAATTTAATGAATTCAAAAAGTTCATTTTCTTCTGTTGTTGATTGGATAATTGAAGCGAGCACCTACATCATAAATGCAAAGTTAGCTGTAAAACAAGAAGATAAATTATTTGTTAATGTGGTATGGGGATTTAGGGGTCAAAAATAAAAAAATTCAAAAAATATTTTGAAAAATATTTTAACACTTTGAAAATTAAATTTTGAAAACCCCTATTATCGAAAATAGAGTCGCCACTTAGTTTTTGAGAAAAATAAAAAAAAACAAGAATAGCCACTGAAATAGGGTTCGGGAGCTAAGGTACGAATCGGGGAAAGTGTTAGGCTCCCCGTTCGCCCAACCATAAGGTTGGCCTCTACTAATCATCATTGATTTTTTAATAGAATTTTTCAAATGCATGCAACTAAAGAAAATTGAGGCAAAGAGAGAACATTCAAAATTAAATATGAAAAATACATAACATATGTACATAGCACTCCAAATTAAGACAAATAAAGGGATTAATTCCTTAGTCCTATGATATGCAATTTCTATCTCAAAGATACATGGAACACACCCGCATACAAAAGAGAAGAAAATTACATTCAAAGATTGAGAATTAAATTAAAAGATTTTTTAAAGATTTTTATGGTTAATGAAAATGAAAGAAAAAGAAAGATAAAATAAAATTATAAGAAAATAAAGCTAGAAAAAGAAAATAAAGAAGAAGCCTTATAGGAACAAATACTAACATGAATGGAAAGGAAACACTAATGAAGAGAAAAATAAATTAGCATTAAGAGAGAAAAAAATAAAAAGAAAATTGGACATTATAAAGAAATTTAAAACTACATTGCAGATGAAAGAAATAAAAAGAAAGACATTAAACTAAAAAAAAATGAAGAGAAATGTTAGTAAAGAAAATTAGATTAATGCTAGAAAGATAAAAGAAATTAAAAAACAACTATCAAACTTAAATGTGAAATGTTGTATTAATTACCACATTTACATAAATATAAGTGCATTATTATAACAATTAACAATATTAATTAGTTGTAATTGCAAGAATATTTTAGCACTAAATTGATGAAGTAATAAAAATAAGAAAGAGAAAGACAATGTGCTTAGTGTGAATGTGAAAAAATTAATAATTAAACAATTAAAGAGAATAATCAAATTACAGGGAACAAATAAGACTGACTATATAAATGGAAAGGAAATGTAAATTGAAATTGAAAATTAACCCGATCACTCCAAGGGAGAGAAAGCAGAGTTTAGAAAGATCGGGGATCCAAACGTGGTACCTAAATTGCTTGGAAATTCTCAAGTCGGGAATGTGCTTCAATGATCAAATCCTCCGGTAAGGATCCAAGTAAGACTTCAACGTCGGTCGGAGGTTCAGCAGGGTTTCGGCGTCAGGGCTCGGGATCACTTGGTATATCGGTAGAGTCTCTCACACTCAGAATTGGTACTGAAAACATACGCTGGGGTATGGTATTTATAGAATTTTTCAACCAATGAGGTGTTTCCACGTTTTAGGACACGTCAGGCCATTTGGAGTTGGCGGTCGCCATGTTTTTGAAAGGTTCCACAAAGTTCTATGGCTGTCGCCACAATGGAAGTTGGCGGTCGCCATGATGAAAGATGGCAGTCGCTACTTTTGACTAGGGTTTTTACAAAGTTCTATGGTGGTCGCCACAATGAGAGTTGGCGGTCGCCTTACTTGGGTAGCAAGTTTTGAAGGTTCGACAAAATTTCATTTGTTTGAAGGTTCCAGGTTCAAATATCGAGCTTGGATCACTTCCCGAGGATCATACTAAGACACCATTCCGGCTGTTTTCATCATCGTATTCACCTAAGATAAGGCGGGGTGAAATTGGGGTGTCTACAGTTGCCCTTCTTTGATATAATTTTCGTAGCAATGCGGGAAGCAGGTTATATCAAAGACCGAGAGACAACAACCATTTGACCGAGCCGTCAATCTTAGGCCACAAACACACAAGCATGCATATGATGTTGGTTGTACTCGAATTTTAATCGAGCTGCCTACGTACCCCTTTGCTAGGGATCCAACCAGAACGTAGTTCCTAGGGCAAAATACAAGGACGCAAGATAAGAAACGTGATGTAGATGCTTAACATGAACAAATGCTAACATGATGCAGATAGGTATAGTGTAATACAAACACGAGTCAGTTTAAGGTCGTGAGGAGGACCGACGAGTCAATTTATGGTCATGAGGAGGATCGAGTCAGTTTAGGGTCATGAGGAGGACCGACGAGTCAGTTTAGGATCGTGAGGAGGACCGGCGAGTCAGTTTATGGTCATGAGGAGGACCGACGAGTCAATTTTAGGTCATGATGAGGACCGACGAGTCAATTTAGGGTCGTGAGGAGGACCGACGAGTCAGTTTTAGGTCATGAGGAGGACTGACGAGTCAGTTTAGGGTCGTATGGAGGACCAGTGAATCAGTTTTAGGTCATGAGGAGGATCGACGAGTTAGTTTAGGGTCGTGAGGAGGACCGACGAGTCAGGTTTAGGTCATAAGGAGGACCGACGAATCAGTTTAGGGTCGTGAGGAGGACCAACGAGTCAGTTTTAGGTCATGAGGAAAACTGACGAATCAGTTTAGGGTCATGAGGAGGGCCGATGAGTCAGTTTTATGGTTATGAGGAGGACCGATGAGTCAGTTTTAGGTCATGAGAAAGACCGACGAGTCATTTTTATGGTCGTGAGGAGAATCGACGAGTCAGTTTAGGGTCGTGAGAAAGACCGACGAGTCAGTTTAGGGTCGTGAGGAGGACTGACGAATCAGTTTTAAGGTCATGAGGAGGACCGATGAGTCAGTTTTAAGTCATGAGGAGGATCGAGAAAAACAAAAAATTAATAGGTCGAGTTAAGACTTAAAAACTCGGAACGAGGTGTGGGATAAAGTTATGACTTAGATTTATCGGAAGCGAGATTAAAAGCCAGGTTACGGCTTTAAATTTATCGGAAAGGACAACCGTGAATTAATTGGTCGAGTTAAGACCTAAAAATTTGGGACGCGAGTTAAAGGCTAAGTTACGGCTTAAAACTAAATTTATCAGAAGGAGAAAACACCTCAAATAGATAAAGGTTTAAAACACACAAAATTATTTTTAGAATCATTTCTAAATAAAAAAAATTGAAAATATTTTTAAGAAACACCCGAGATTATAAAATCATTTTTTGAAAAACTCTAAAAATCATTTTTAGAAGAACACACACACACTAAATAAAAAATTTTAAAGAAAAATATTTAAGGATCAATTTTGCTAATAAAATAAGGAGAAAATAATCTATATTAATACACGAAGAAAACAAAATGCATGTAAATAATAAGATAAACAAAAACATACATTAAAAATCCCAAACAGCCCCTCTTAAAACCCTAAAACGTCATAATGGCAGTCTGACTCGATGTGACCCTTGAAAACCTGGCGGTCGTCAGGACGAAACCCTTTTGACATGGCGGTCGCCGGGTAAAAACCCTTCCAACATGACGGTCGCCGTGTGTCTTTTGGGAAACCTGGCGGTCGCTCACTTTAGAAGTGGCGACCGCCAACTTGAGACGCGCACCAGGCCCTTTAAGGCGCGCGGGGTGGTCTCATTCTTCACCTTCTCACTCTCTCTCTAACCTTCTCGCACTCTCGAGTTCTCTCTTGCTTCCTTTCGTTCTTTGAGCTTTCGTGCCTCGTTTTTTGTGGTGCGAGATGTTTACCTTATTGTTCGTGATTCCTTTTCTATTTGTGGCGGGCCAGGGCCATGGGGATGATGACTCGGGGGCACGACGGGTCCCCTCCATTAGTGGGGGTACTTCCGCGCAGCCCACTACTGCGATGAATGCTCTAGTATTCGAGGCGGAGCGTGTCTCTCACCGGGTTGCTGAGGAGGAGGTGTGAGCAGCTGTTGAGGCTCAGGCGGTTACCAATGATGCTATAGAGGCTGCGGTAGCTGATTTCTTTGATCCTGATGTTGGAGAGGGTCATTTGGCACCCTTCGACCCACATACGTATGCTTCACTACCCCATCGCGTGGTCCCACGTGGGATGAGGCGCTACGAGCCTCCAGCCGATACTGTTGTGGCCGACGTTCTTCTGTGGGAGCCCGACTATCATATGTCTCGTCGACGCCCATCGGTAAGTACCCTTTCCTTACTGTCTTTATTACCAAAGCAATGATATATCAAACATAGACGCATATTTAGGATCCCCATGTGATGATGTGATTTAACGATGATGACTGACGATTATGATTTATTCTGATGTGCTTGAATGATGTGGATGATGATTGATTTTAGTTTTAGGTACCTATGCAATGGAGACTAAAACAGTAGGGACACTTAGATTTTGAACAAACAATGAAAGGGCAATTGTTTTTAGAGTAAAAAGGCTCGAATTATTATTATTTTTATTTTAGGAAAACATAAGAAGATTTAAGGGGAAAATTTTTGTTTTTATTTTCGGAGCATGGGAACCAAAGGGATAATTTTATCAAAAATCTTAAAATTTGGGGCAATTCTACTTTTTTATTTTTTTTTTGAAATTTAAGAGGGCTTTTTTAGAAAAAATTTTTGAATCCTTAGAAAATCTTAGAAAATTGGGACAAAATTTAAGGGAAATCCTGAAGAATTTTTTTAGAAATCTTTAGAAAATTTTGAGAAAAATTTTAGAAAATTTTGTAAAATTCTTGAAATTCTTAGAAAATTTTAAAAATTTGAGAAAAATTTTAAGAAAATCCTAGAAATTTTTAGAAAAATCTTAAAATTTTTAAGAAAATTTTTAGAAAAGGAAGACAAACTTAGAAATTTCAGGAAAATTTTAAGCAAATCCTAGAAATTTTGAGAAAATATTAGATATTTGAGAAAAATCTTTAAAAAATCTTAGAAGTTTTTAGAAAACTTCATAAATTTGAGGAAAATTTTAAGGAAATCCTAGAAATTTTGAGAAAATATTTGAGGAAAATTTTAAGAAAATCCTAAAAATTTTGAAATTTTTTTTATAAAAATTATTAGAAGATTCTAAAAATTTTGCGATAAAGAACTTGAAATTCTCAAGAAGATTTTATTTTTTTTTTATTATTATTTTTTTAATCTTTTTTTTGGTTATGATTGGGACAAATTTTCAAAAATTCCTAGAAAATCAATCCTTAAAAGTTAGGGTAAAAGGGGCAAAACACAAATATCAAGAGAAAGTGAGATATTTTTATATACTTGGGAAGAACATTAGCATAGGATGGTAGATATTTGCCTGGTGCACCAGGGCTTAGGGTTATTAGGAATTATGAACCTAAGGTTAGGGTGCCTAGTTTTCTAGAACTTAAAAGGGCCAAAGGAACCTATGCTTTGTTTTCAGTTGTTTTCCTACACTTTGCTTGCTCGATTTGTCCTTTATGTATTCTCTATCTGTTTTCTCTTTACAAGATGGTCACTATGTCCGAGACTTCGGAGGTTCTGCCTCCGGTGAGGTCTTGGAGTGGTATGATGCCCTCCCTGCTCCTAGCCGGGCTTACATTGATGCCTTCGGGTTTGCTCGCTTCATACCCCTGCTGGGTAGGATGTGTAATGATCGGGTATGGCTGACAGCCCTGGCCAAGCGGTGGTGGGATACTACCAACACCTTCCATTTCACCACCTTTGAGGCTACTCTGATGCCTTTGGACTTTGCCCTTATCACTGGCATCCGGGTTGGGGGAGCTCCCATCCCGTTTGATCCATCCGTTGCCCAGTCGACTGACGCATTGCTGTATTTTCTCGGGGTTGTCCCTGCGCAGATGGACCGGGATCGAGTCAGATACACTTGGTTCTTCGACCGCTTCTAACACTTTCAGTGCACCGAGTCTCGCCACTACGAGTGGATCGCCCGAGGCTTTCTTATGTATATGTTTGGTACCTCCTTGTTTTCGAACAAGGTGAATGCCATCCATTTGCATTACTTGGGCAGCCTGGCCCGTCTTGACCGAGTCGCGTCGTACGATTGGGGAGGTGCTGCTCTGGCTACTCTCTACAGCTTCATGTGGACTTTGACTCGGTTCCCCCAAGAGTTCAGTATTGAGGGATACTGGAGGGTCTGGGAGATATGTTTTAGTTTTTGCAGTTCTTTATCTATTTCTGTTATCTATTATTTCTGCCAGCTGACATCTTCTTTTTGCAGTTGTGGACCTACGAGTTCCTCGGGCTTCATGTCTCGGCGAACTCTGCAGCAGACCCTCTGGTCATTCCCCGATCAGCTCGGTGGTCCAAAGGGCTGAAGGAAAATAAGGCTGGAAGGAAGGACCTTGACCGATTTCGGGTATCTTTGGATCGGCTGACCCTTGACCAGGTATCTTTATTTACTGTTCAATATACTGCTTTTTGCTTACTGTGCTGCTCACTGTACTGCACCATACTGCTCACTGCACACTGTATGTTTTACCGTTCTTTGCATTGTTCGGTACTTTGCAGGTCCACCAGGATGTTTGGAGAGGGGTAGAGGATCGGGCCGGTGCGAATTTGATGCGCAGCCGCAACACCGCTGCGAGGCGTATCCAGCTGGAGGGCCCATTTGGGCGGGAGTACTATCTGGGAGAGCGAGTGGTTTGCCAGTCGCTCGGCCTGGATGACTTCCAGATCCCAGTGGTTTCTCCAGCATGTATGTGCCAGACTGAGGATCTGGGCCCCGTCGACCTGCTGCTGGAGACAGTGGGGACCCCAGCTATGGAGCTGCTTGTAGCGGAGGAAGACTACATGGCCTGGGATCGGGGTCATCTGATGGGACCACTAGGACCTGGCCCGGTTGCCCCAGGAGGTAGGAGGCGAGGACAGGCACCAGAGACTACTGGTATTGGTGATGCTGGTGCCGCTGCTGGAGCTGCCGATGCTGGTCTTGCTGCTGCTGATGCTGGTCTGGCTGGTGGAGCTAGGGTTGGGAGTGTTGAGATACCCTGAACCGTATCTTCCTTTGTAGATGGGTATGCTTTCAACATTCCTATCCCGGCTCCTCCAGCCCCGGAGTTCCGGCCAGAGCACGCTCAAGTTTGACCATTTTCTCACTATTTCTTTTTCGTCCTTCTTTATTCGTAGATTACTCAGTTCTGTATTATTTCTTAACAAACGGATCAGGCTTGATTGGATCGTCTCATGCTGGTGATGAGCGGCTTGTGGACCCTTGTTCGCCAGCAGGATGCTGCTCTGCGTACAGCTAGGGTTTTTTTTGCTCCTCAGCCGGTGAGCGTTTGTCCTTTTTGATCTCTTTGTTATCCTTTATACTGCTTTCTTATTATTATTTTTTTGTCTCTTTCGACAGCCTCCAGTAGCTGCTACTGTTCCACCCTTGCTCCTGCTCCTGCCCCGGTTCCAACACATCGTCGCGGGTCTCGTGCTTCTTCCCGAGCCCGTCCCCGAGGGTCTATCTCTTTTGCCTGGAGCCGCTCTAGAGTTGTCTCCTCCTCCTCTGACAGTGACGACGGTGATGAGTTCGACTGACGTTTCGAGGATGATAGCTCAGAGGAGGTCAGTCCTTCTTCCCGCCGAGTCCGCCCGAGACATGAGTGAAAGAGAGACCCCTCCTTTTCCCCAGTTTTGTTTATATTTATGATACAATTATTTTGATGGGCCTGCGTGCCCCAATTTGACACACTTACTTGATTCATGGGCTTGCGTGCCCCAGTTTACTGTTTTATTAGGCCTAGGTACCCCAGTTTACATTCTGATACACTATACTGCATTTTTGGGCCTTCGTGCCATTTTATTATCTGCTTATCCGTCTGCTGTATGATTCTATCTTATTTACTGCTCAAACTGCCTCGGATGCATAATTCTGATGTCATAACTAATACAGATCACAGAAACTTCAAATTGTTCCATACCTATCATGTTCAAACATGGCGGTCACCATAATATAACATGGCGGTCGCCACTTTCCCAAAATGTAAACTTGGCGGTCGCCCGTTTCAACATAGCGGTCGCGTGGTCAAAGGAATGATGTCACTGTACTATGATTTTTAGAGTTAGCGAGCGCTAGTTCCAAGATGGCGGTCGCTACTTTTAATGGGCCTTTTGCCGAAATTTTGATTTTTCGCCTTTTTCAACCTTATAAGTACAACCCTGGAGGCCCCATTCGCTGTTACTCCGACTCAGATGGCTTCTCCTCTTTCTCTATGGATTGAAACACTTTTCCACATTGAACGTCTGAACTTCACCCCATTTGGCTTGAATGCCCTTTTCTCACCGAGGGCCGTGAAGATTAATAGACCTTTACTGATGGCTGCTGCACAACTGTGGGATCCGCAGTCCCATGTCTTTCGGTTTGGTCTTGAAGAACTCTGCCCCACTACAGAGGAATTTGCTGCCATGTTGGACCTGACTCCGTAGAATTCTGTTATTGTCCCCACTCTCTTTTTCTCTGCTCGGCAGCAGGTGATGCAACTCTGTGGTCTGTCTAAGATGGAGGCTTCTCGTCTGACCTCGGGTGACTATCTTGACATTCCATGGCTTATTGAGAGGTTTCATCCTACTGGTGACCTCAACGATCTAGACTTTCGGCTGCAGCGCCGTTATGCACTTTGCTTTTACCTCTTGGCCTAGTATCTACTTGTCCCTTCTGATGGGTGGGTTAGTTGTGCCCTGGTTGACATTGCTGGCCAAATGTGGATGGGGAGAAACTTTGTGCCCCTGGTTTTGGCTGAGACACTGCTGGGTATGGACGCTGTTCATCATGGAAAAACCACCACCTTTGCTGGCAGCCCTTTACTTCTCCAGGTGATCTAACATCTTCCTCTGTATCGAGTTCTCTGTTATACTGTAAAAGCCTTTCTCTTACTGTTTTAACTCTTGCTACAGATCTGGCTGATGGAGAAGGTAAATCTTGTTCAGAAGCCTCCCATTGATAGGCACAATGCTGCTGCTTTCCTTTTTCGCCCGCGTTATCAGATATGTGACACCGAGGCATCTTGGCGACAGTATCTTTCTACTTTGACTTGCCCAGACATTACCTGGTAGTGCCCTTGGTGGCAGATTCCTGTCATGACTTTGACTACTATGGATCATCCTGGTATCCTCCTGGTTGGCCTACGTCAGACTACCTTTTACTATCCTTATAGGATCATGCGGCAGTTCGGGCGAAGTAAGATCATTTCTAGCAGCATTCGAGGCCGTCTGTTTTCTTCTGCTCTGCGAGCTCCTTTTTTAGCACAGTATCGGGATGCCTGGCCATCTCGTGCATGCTCATTGATGGAGATGCACGAGATGCAGTGTCCCAATCTTTCTGCTAAACATAAGACACGGTTGACACAAGATAGGGAGAAGAAAGACAGAGAAGAGGGGAAACAAACGGCAAAAAGGAGGATTTGAGAACCTCTTGCTTTGTTTTGAAAAATTTCACAGCTTTCTTTCTTTTTTTGTTTGCTTGTAGAGTTTGGGACTTGCGTGCCCTCCCTTTATTTAAGAATTTTGTAGTCTTGCTTAAAGTGATGAAAAACTCCCACTTCATGTTTAAGATGGTTCAAATTTATTCGAAACTTGAATGTCTTTATTAGCAAAATTCAGAAATTAATTTGCATTGGTCTTACTCAGATTCAAAGATGGCTAAAAACGAAAAAAGTGGCTGGATTTCTTGAAGAAGCTGCCTACATATTCCAAAAAGATGAAATCAGGCCTTAACATAGTTCGGGCTCGATTTTCACTCGGGTATTGACGTTCTCCTTTTGTAATGTCCTAACTTTTGCCAAAGTCGCCCTTTCGGGTTTTTGGTCTTGCGGGCTACTCTAACTTTTGCCTGAGTTGCCTTTTTGATTTTGAACTCAGTGAGCTTTTATTTTATCTTTATTTTTACCTCAAGGATAGTACTTTTTGAGCTGATCGAGGTTAACTGGAGTGGAGAACGCATTGCCATCCAGATCCATAATGATGACTGCACCACCGGTCATGATGGTTTTGATGAGAAACGGTCCGGACCAATTTGGTTTGAATTTACCCCTTGGGTCGAAGATGAGAGCTCTAATTTCCTTAAGGACCAGATCTCCTTCTCCAAGTTCCCGGGTCTTGACCCTCTTGTTGAACGCTCGAGCTATCCTCATTTGGTAACCTTGTACATGGAATAGGGTTTACAATCTTCTTTCATCAAATAGGAGCAATTCTTCCATCTGGTTCCTCTGCCATTCTGCTTTTGAGATATTAGGCTCAGCCACTACCCTTAGTGAGGGAATTTCCACTTTAATGGGGAGTACGGCTTCTATCCCATATACTAGAGAGTATGGCGTTGTTCCTGTTGAAGTTCGGATTGATGTTCGGTATCCCCAGAGCGCAAATGGTAGATGTTTCGGTCAATCTTTGTGTGAGTTGATTGCTTTTTGTAGAATTTTCTTGATATTCTTGTTCGCTGCCTCGACTGCCCGGTTGGTCTGCGGCCGATATGGTGAAGACTTATGAGCCACTATTCGGTATTCTTCAAAAAGATCCAGGACCTCTCCTTAAAAATGTGAGCCATTATCTAAGATAATTTTATGCGGTAGCCCGTATTGACAATTGATATTTTGCTTGATAAACTTAGGGACATGGGAGGCTTTTAATACCGAGTAGGAAGCTGCTTCCACCCACTTGGTGAAATAGTCAATGGCCACAAGGATAAACTCGTGTCGATTGGATGCCTTCGGTGTTACTCTGCTAATCACATCAATGCCCATACTGAAAACGGCCACGGTGACGTCAGATTATACACTGAGACGGGGGAACGTGCATAAGGTTTGCGTAAATCTGACACTTATGGCACCTCCGCACAAACTGTATACAGTCTGTCTCCATTGTCATCCAAAAGTATCCTTGTCTAAGGATCTTCTTGGCTAACATGTTACCACTCATGTGTGGCCCACAAACTCCGGCGTGTATCTCTTTCATCAGTTCTTGGCCCTCTTCCGTGTTTACACACAACCTGTTGACCCCAGAATGTCCTCGTTTGTACAATCCACCACTGCAAATGACAAACTACGTAGATAGTCGTCGTATTGCCCTTTTGTCCTTTTTACTGACAAGCTTGGGATATTCTCCTTTCTCTACGAAGTTCTGAATGTCAAAGTACCATGGAAGACCGTCAGTGCTTTCTTTAATGGCGGCTGTTATCTCGTATGCCGGCTTTCTTTTCTGCTCTATTATTAGAGGTCTCATCCGTACTCCAGGTGGTATGTCAATCATGGATGCTAGGGTAGCCAGTGCATCGGCGAATTTGTTCTGCAGTCTCGGCACGTGGGTAAAGATTACTGATTCAAAGCACGGTATCAGCTTCTCTAGCTCTTGATGATAGAGAACTAAGGTTAAGTCCCTGACCTTCCATTCTCCTCTTGCTTGTGAAACTACTAGTGCTGAGTCTCCGATGACTTCCGGTTTCCTTGCCCCTAGTTCTAAGACTGCCTCCAATCCGGCTAAACATGCTTCATACTTAGCCTGATTGTTGGTGACTTCAAAATTGAGCTTTAGGGATAACGTAACTTGTGATTCATCGGGTGTGACGAGAAGGACTCCTATTCTATAGCCATATTAACTGGATGCGCCATCAAAATATAGAGTCCATTTGTCATCCCTAACTTTCATTAGCTGTTCATTAGGGAACTGAAACTCTGTGTCTTTGCCTCCTTCGATTGGTTGATCGGCCAAGAATTCTGCCACTGCTCTGCCCTTGACTGACTTCCTGGTGACATATTGAAGATCAAATTTTGATAATAACAACAACCATCGGGCTAGCCTTCTTGTCAGTGCTGGCTTTTCGAACAGATACTTCAACGGGTCCGTCCGGGAGATAAGGTTTACCGTGAAAGACAGCATGTAGTGCCTTAATTTTTGGGAATCCCAAACCAAGGCCCAGTATGTCTTTTCCAACGGCGTGTATCGTATTTCCGACCCGGTCATCTTCTTGCTTAAGTTGTAGACAGCCTTTTCAATTCCAGTCTCGCCTTCCTGTGCTAGCATACATCCCATAGCTGAATAAGTCACCGATAAGTAAAGGATTAGTGGCCTATCATATTCGGGAGGAGCTAAAACAGGTGGATTTTGTAGGTACTATCGTACGGCATCAAAGGCGTCTTGACATTTCTGATCCCACTTAAACTCGACTCCCTTCTTCAGCAGGCGAAAGAGCGGCTCATAAGTAGTTGTCAGCTTCGAGATGAATTGGTTGATAAACTGTATCTTACCCAGAAAACCTCTGACTTCTCGCTCGGTCCTCAGAAGAGGCATTTTCAAAATTACTTTAATCTTTGAAGAACCGACTTCAATGCCCCATTGAGTGATCATAAATCCGAGCATCTTTCCGGCAGTAACTCCGAAGGCACATTTCTATGGGTTGAGTCGCATCTTGTACTTCTAAATTCTTTTAAAGAACTTTAGCAGTGCTGCGATGTGTCCATCCCGATCCGTGGATTTAACTATCATATCACCCACGTACACCTCGACCTCCTTATGTATCATGTCATGCAGTAGAGTAGTGGCAGCCCTTTGATAGGTTGCCCATGCATTTTTTAGACCGAATGGCATCACACGATAACAGTAGGTTCCCCAGGGTGTGGTGAATGTCGTCTTTTCTCTGTCTTCAGGATCCATCAGAATCTAGTTGTAGCCGGAGAAGCCATCCATGGACGACAACAAGGCGTGCCCCGTTGTACTGTCTACCAAGACATCGATGTGCGGCCGTGAAAAATCGTCTTTCGGGCTAGCCTTGTTGAGGTCCCGAAAATCCATGCAGAATCGGATATGACCGTCCTTCTTCAGCACTGGCACTATATTGGCTACCCATTTCGGATACTCAGTTACCATTAGGAATTCAGCGTTGATCTGTTTGGCAACCTCTTCTTTGATCTTTAGAGCACATTCTGTCCGGATCCTTTTTAACTTCTGTTTGACCGGCTTAGCATCAGGGTATAAGGGGATGTGGTGTTGGACAATATCAGAATCAATTCTAGGCATATCCTCGTAAGACCATGCAAAAATATTTTTAAATTCTTTTAATAAAGTTATTAATTGTTCTTGTTCAGCTAAGGATAAAGAAGAGCCAATTTGAACATTTTGTGGATTAGTTTCATTATCCAGATTTATTGACAAAGTTTCTTCAATTATTGGTCGGGCACGCATTTTTTTTCTCTTTTTATTAAAAATTTTATTTCTTCGAGGATGTCCTCGTCGAATTCAAATTCGTCAGAAAACGTATAAAATAAATCAAACAAAGCAGAATAACCTGAAACTTCGTTCATTTCATCAAGAACAGTGAAAATTACAAACTCGATGATAAAAGCAGGAAGAGGAGTACCAACAGACGTGCCCTCAATTACAGGCTCCAACTCAAACTTGGACTCCGGATAGACGACCTGCACATCAGAAGACTCGATGGACCAGTTCTTTACTTCCTTTGCGGCCGCGTCGACAATGAGTTTGGTGCAATCTGTCGGTACACTAAAGCCCATCATGAAACGGTCTGATTCAGTTATACACAGCTGAGTTATCTTCTCGTTGAACAGCATTTCCAGGCCGGTACTGTCGAGTCTGTCAGCCTAATCTTCTTTCTGAACCTTCTTTTCTTCCTTCTCTCCTTCCACTATTTCTTCCTTCTCTGTGTCAGACAACTGGTGGTTGAAAAAGATCTCCAACCCAGGCAACTTTTGATTGGTTTCTTTGTCAATCCACGGTTCTGGAAAGCCACAATACAAGAAATCCCCCCCTTCTTTGACAAAGTATCCATTGAGCGTCCCGGAATACTTGGCCTTTCGTCCCCTTCTAGGCCCTTCTAGATCTTCTTCTATTGGCTCATACCCAAGACCAAAACAGTGCAAAGTCGGTAATACCTGAATGGGCTTCGGGATTTCCTGCGGTTTACGTCCCAGTCCCATGCTAGGGAAGAAGGACATTTTCTCATCATCATTAAAGCTCGTGGGTTGACATACCTTTCTTCTTCATTCATCAGTATCTGAACACCCTGTGTTTCATCGAACTGAAAGCCACTGTGCAACACATCATCTTCGCTATGCTGAACTTCTTGCAGAGTTGTGCCCTCTCCTCCTTTCGGGGGGTGAATACTCTCGTCTCCGTGGATAGTTAAAACTTCCCCGTTCTTTAGTCATTTTAATTTTTGGTAAAGGGCAGATGGTACTGCCTAGACGTTTGAGACATGCAGTTACGGCCTGCCCATCTGCAGATTAAAGGAGGCCTGTACATCTAGCACGTGAAACTCAACTGATGTCTTCAGTGGTCCCACTGGAACGGCAAAGACACCAGTCCCAGTACATCCCTTCTTGTGTTGCCATAGGCTCGCACCCCTTAATTGCAGAGAGTGAACTGGTCCGGTCTCATCTCTAAGTAGACGGCTGTTCTCAATGGGCAAACGTTCAAGGCAGACCCATTATCAGTGAGGGTAACCAGGACCCATTTTTCTAGGCACTTGACGGTGATATGAAGCGGCTTGTTGTGACTTTTTCCTTCGGTGGGCAAATCCTTATCAGAAAAGGAAATGACTTTTGGTTCGGCGGCTGGCAGAATGAGCCCAATGAGTTGCTCGGGGGTTGCATCTATCGGGACACTGGTCTTATTCAATACTTTCAAAATAGCTTATCTATGCTTATGCGATGCCATCAACAAGCCCCAGATACTGATGTTGGCCTACTTCTTTTTTGCTGTCTTAGTACAGTGTCATCCTCCTCCTCTTGCTTTGTCTCTTTTCCTTTTTGACTAGACTGTCCTCTCTCTAACTGAGCTGGTTTAAAGTGCCGTCCACTTCTGGTTAGGTGTTCCACGCTGTCTTCGGGGTCCCATAACCCCGGCGTCACACTATCAGTTTGTCTTACTTTGTTTACGTGTAGAGGACCTTCGAATTCCAACAAATCACTTAGGTCACTAACGACTGCCCTTTCCCTTCTTTCCTAATCATCTTCGATAGCCCATGTATTGTCAACCTCCTCCCAGATGTCCTATTCAATAAAGTTTGCTTGCCGCTCTTGAGCAGCCCAAAAATCTGTCCATTCGGTCCCATCAGATTTCAACACAATCCTGACCAGCCAATAGGATTACTTGTCGTCAATGTGTACTTCCTCCTCAAAATGTCAGGAAAGGGTGATTCCATCAAGTACATGACCGAACCCATAAGGTCGAGTTGGGTAATCCAATGGCCAGTCATCCTCTTCATTGCGCTCCTCCTCTTGTTGGTAGGTTTGGATCATCGGTCGATACCATTCTCAGGCATCATCATTCCATTCTTTCATCCTATCTCGACTGCCTCTAATCACCATGAACGAGCATGTTGTCTGATCCTCAGCTATTGAAATATGAGGGCGTGGTAGGTGTGCTGAACAGATGTGTTGACTTGGGTCCTTTGACCCTCCGAAAGATATGTAATTTACCCCAGCCTGCCTGGCATGATTTGGCAGTGGGTTTGTAGTGACAGTCAATTTTGGGGTGGCTGATGGAGGAGGGATTACTTTGTTGTCAATGAGATTCTGGATCTCATGTCGGAGCCTCATACATTATCAGTTAAATGCTCGTGACCCTGATGGAAGGCACAGTATTGAGAGACATTGTATCTCGGGGGAAGTGGGTCGGGTACTGGCATAGGATCTGGTACTTTGATGTGTCTTTTCTCTACCAGATGGTTTAGAGCAGTGGATAACGAGATGTTGAGAGGGGTGAAAATTCTTCGCGACTGTTGTTGTGTTTGCTGACCATTACCCGACTGCTGATTGTTGCTTGTTTGATGGGTGGAGGAAGAAGGGTTCAAAAGGTTCACCTCGCCCGAGCAGGACACGAGGTTAGTTGCTACGAATGGGTTTTGATTGGTTGCGGGGAAAGTCCTTTTTGGTGGTTTCTAGTTGGGTTCTACTTTCTCGATATTACCAGATTGGATAGCGTCCTCAATTTGTACCCCAGCGTCGAATAGCTGATCAAAAGTGGAAAGCAGCTACGTGACAAGGTAGCACTTTAACGGAGACTGCAAATTCTTAACCATAATCCTCACCTGCTCTTTCTCAGTTGGCCGGTTTGTCATTTTTGCAGCTTTACCCCTCCAACGGGTCAGGAAGTCGACAAAAGATTCCCGATTCTCTTGTCGGGTTGTTTCAAGCTCTCGAGTAGTGACATCCAGCTGGACGTTGTAGCTATACTGGCTGATGAAAGCGGTGGCTATATCCTCCTATGTTCTAGTTTTGGCTACTTCTAGAGAGAGAAACCATCTTTGCGCAGCCCCAGAAAGCGACCGATGGAACAATTGGGCCTTAAGCTGATCATTGATCCGCATGGGGGAGAGGGTGCCAACATTCTTAGGTGGATACAGGGATCCCCAGTGCCGTCAAACTTTTCCATTTCTGGCATCTTGAAATTCTCGGGCAGTTTTGCATCCGGGAATAGGCACAAACCACCTACATCCAGCATATATTTTTCTACTCCTTTAGCTTTTCTCAGCACATTTTTCATCAGGTCAATCTTTTCTGCCTACGCGGATTCCCTAGACTGAACGGTGTTTTCATCTTCTACCACAATCGGGCGGGGAACCCGAGGTGGTACAGCAACCTGCGGTATCTCGGGTCCTTGGTTGTCATCCCAAAAATCTTCACCGTTCTCATTCGTATTGTCTAGCTGTCCATTCACCCCGAGCATATGGGTCTGAATTGCTTGTATCCGTGCCTGACATTGAGTTTGAGCTTGAGTCTGCTGCTCCACAGCCCGCTGTATCTCGGTAATAACCCTTATCAGGGCTGTCAAATTAACTTCGTTCTCTGCCATGTCTGTTGATTCGAAAACTCTGCGAAGTCTGCCTGATTCTGATCTTACCTAAACTCGTGTCGAATGTACTCTTTCTGGATCAATGGTAACCCACAGAAAAATCTAAATTCCACAAGCAGAATAACCAGTCTCAGACATTTTTTGAAAGAACTCAGACAACAAACAGCAAATATCCCAGATACCCAAAACAGCTTAAACTGAAATAATGCCCCTGTCGGCCTCATACCACTAGCATAACAACTGAACATCTGAAAATCCAGGATGAGAACCAAAGGGGATAGATCAACCAAGTCCTAAAGGAAAGGTTTTATCTAAACGGATGGCGTTCCGATAAAAAGACTATTCTAACCCTTAAGAGACTAGTTCGACCTATGAGAAAAATCGACAACATAACGGTAGAAAAAAATAAAACTTTTCTCACATAGGTCGAAAGAAAGGGGTTTGAAGAAAGTAAGCCTAGACTAAAAATGGGATATAGAATTAGCAACCCGAGCAGAACCCAGAAGGGGGAGAAATAATCTTAAAGGTTCAAAACGAAGCACAGGCATGACCCCGAGAAGAAGCCTGATACAACAACAGGAAAGAACTAACAATCCGAGAAGAACCTGGAGGGGAGAGAGACTATCTTAGAGGTGTTAAAACGAAACACGGGCATGACCCTAGAAAAAAAACTACAGCGTGAAAAACTGATCAGTGTAAAGGAAGAAACCCGGGTAAGAACTTGAAGGCAAAAAAAAATACTAATCTAATCAAAGGATAACAGAAAATTCGGGCCGAACCCAGAAAAAAACTAGCCTAATCCGATCAAACAATTCTAACAATATACGATCAAAACATACAATAAAGAAAAACACATAATCCTACTAGGGTTAGCAGCACCTAATTGGGGGGTTCTAAGTTCACTATATGCAAAAGGCCGATTTTGGTCAATCTAAACAGGGTACCTTCTAAGTAGAACCGGGTATATACCTTCCATGCCTGGAGTGGTGCAGGTCATGGTCAAACAGTACGCCCGAACTCTTTTACTATACCTATGGTAGCGTACAGTCCGTAAGGGTTGCCCGTCTTCCCAACAATCCTCGAAACAGATTAACGTTCAGGGTATCAGGTCGACCAGGCAGGGGGGTTTGAAGAACAATGCATTTGTATGCAAAAATACAAATGAGAAATTTTATTAAGAACCAATGATGTTTTCAAATCTAGCCCTCTTATTTGATTTTGTAAACCAGTCCCCAACAGAGTCGCCAGAAAATACTGTGGCATTGGGAATTAGGGCTAAAAAATAAGAGAATTTAAAAGACGTTTTGGAAAATATTTTAACACCTTGAAAATTAAATTTTGAAAACCCCTTTAACCGAAAATAGAGTCGCCACTTAGTTTTTGAGAAAAACTAAGAAAAACAAGAATAGCCACTGATCTTTAAAACGTTAACCAGAGAAATAGAGTTCATGGGCTAAGGTACAAATCGGGGAAGGTGTTAGGAACCCCGCTCGCCCAACCGTATGGTTGGCCTCTACTAATCATCAATGGTTCTTTAATAGAATTTCTCAAATGCATGCAACTAAAGAAAATAGAGACAAAGAGAGAACATCCAAAATTAAATATAAAAAATATATAACATATGTACATAGCACTCCAAATTAGGACAAATAAAGGGATTAATTCCTAAGTCCTATGACACGCAATTTCTATCTGAAGGATACATGTGTTGGGACGTGGAAAAAAGTTTAGAACCGGCGCTGTGACTGTAAAAAACGGTGCGTGCGTTTTTCATGAAAAATAAGAACGGTATTAATCTAAATACTGTTATACCTTTATGAAACTTGTCGAAAAGTTTCAAAAA
>JAULJZ010053815.1:0-13881 GCA_032270985.1 Heliamphora pulchella
ACAAATATATGGACACGTTGATGTTAGATTCTCAAGTCACTATATTGTTTTTAAAACTTAGACTTGATGATGTATTTTTTTAATAAAAAACTTAAACGCATAAAATAACTATAAACTAATTACATAAATTTATTCTAATTGTTTACATTTATGTAAGAACTATGTGAGGCCTATTACGTTTATAACTATCAATATATTTTGTATAAATATTTATATATTTTTATTTATTATTCACCTTCCAATATGTGTTATTTATCATTTTCATAACTTATCTAATATATTATTGCAAAATATTGTGTGGTCTTTGAAGTTCAAAGTTGTAATTCAATTTTTTAATTTTTGAAATTTATAAACTATAAAAAAAAGATACATCTTATGAAAGTATCGAACTCTATTATCAATATGACAATATTTTTTACATTTAATCATAACCTTGGAGATAAAAAAAAAAAATCGTGACTCTTCTAAAGTATGCCATATGAAAACCAATTTAGTGCCATTATTAATTTATTTAATAAGAAATTATTTTTCAACTTTACTTACATTGTGGTCATTCTAGAAATTCTTATCCTAAAAATAAATTAAAATTTTAAATTCTTATAATTTAAAAAAAAATATTTAGAAATTAACATATCATTGTTTTTAGATTCTATAATTTTTTTTCCCAATAATAGCATTATCTTTTTATTTTTTTAAAAAAATATTTATAAATTAAACAATATGTGTCTAACAAAATTAGTAGATGTTCGTTATTCTCTTTTTTTAAATACTACTACTAATTGTCATAAAATATTATATTTTTATTGTTTTAAAAAGTATTTCTTTTAAAATATTTCATGTTTCTTCAATTAAAAAGAGGTCACTTTTTTTATTTTTTTTTAGTTTAGAAGAGTTATTTAACGCGTTGAAATATAATATAAATTAACTTAAAAGTTCATAAAAAATTCAAAGAGAAAAACAAAACAAAAAAGATTCAAATTGAAAAAAGAAGTGGAATGATAAATGAAAATCAACAACAAATTTAATTAAATAAAAGAGAAAACCTCATTTGTTCACAAATAATTAACGATGTAACTTTTTTCAACGTCACCAAATTTTCTTCTTAACGAATTTAATTACTTAGTTTATAATAGATTTCTTATCGAATTTCCACATCCTAAAATTTAAAAAATTAGTTGTTTTATTTTTTTAGAAAACATCATATTAAACACTCTTTATTTTAAAATCTTTAAAAAATATCTTATTGGCTAACTCATCCCATTATTTTTTTCTTGAATTGTAAACCTAAAAATATTTTTAAAAATTCAATTAGCTAACTTATCAAATTAATTAATTTTTAAAATTAAGATAATTCGAACCCTTTATTGTTTTTTGAAAATATTTTTCCAATTGATATTTCCACTCCTAGCTCCTCCTCCTTCTCTCCCTCCTATGTTTGCAACGACGAGATAAACATAAATAAGTACGAGATCTTCTTAATTAGGAAGATCGATATCAACTATGACTACCTACTTTTACCTTCCATTTCAAAAATCCTAATAAATATCATATTCGATACTTTTTGAAATTATTTATATTTTTAACAAGAATTATAAATTCTAAAATAATATTATTTTTAAGAGTTGATAAATAATATATCAATGTTTTGTGATTAATATATGATTAAAAATAATTTAGTTGATATTTTAAAATTAACTTATGTAAAAGTATATAATTATGTATAGAAATAAAAATTTCAAAACCTTTGCCATTCTTAAAATTAATTCCTCAAAAACCTCGTCATTTTTAAAATATCCTGAACAGTTTATGTAAGATGAATAAGTTAAGCACGTTTGTCAAGAAAATATAGAATAGCAAGAAAAGTTAAATAAGTTTGATTCTTCATCAAATCATAAAAACATACTTTTCGAAGATCTATTCCTTCCCTTCCGGATTGAACATCAATTGCGATGGTTCGATAAACGACTTATTGAAATAGATGTAGATGAATAATACCTCCCAAAAAGGTATAGAAAACTTTCTTCTAGTACAACTCGGGAAAAAATTATTCGAAATTCTATTTATTATAGAATTCCAATGACAAACGGCTCTATAAAATAATCTATCATGCCCTAAAACCCAAGACTTAAGATGTGAGATTAAAGAGAACATATATATAATCCAAGGAATAAGGGATTTGGTGAAAAAGTTCAACAATAATAAAAATAGCATTTTTCAAGAAATTCGATAAAAAACGTGCAAAAAAGGTTAATAAAAACAAATGTACTTTCACTATTTTGACTATAACTCCTTCTACAAAAATAATTTTGATATGAGGCTAGAACCATTAGAAAAAAAGACTTTCGGGACTTCATTTTGAGTAAATAATGACCCAATTCGAAGTTCAGCTGAAAAGATACACTGATTTAAAAAAAATAATTTTCGGACCACGCCCAGACTGCGTGATCGATCTAAAGACCAATCAATCGGTTTTTCGATGTTCGCACCTTTTTCAAGCCTGCAACAGAGAATCGGACTGCGCCCAGATTGCGCGATTGATCTAAAGACCAATCAATCGGTTTTTCGATGTTCGCAACTTTTTCAGACCTGCAACAGATAAATCGAGATCACACTAAAACCACTCGATCGGTCTAATACTCAAGAGAAGCTTTTTTATATATATATTTTAAAGCTTCAACACTCAACCAAACCTATTTTTATGTAAAAAGAATGTACTAGGGTCTTAGAAAATTATTTAATTTGATAAAAAAAAATTCAAAACCTTTAAATAAGAAGGCTTCAACTCAAACATTCATCCAAAAACATAAAAATTAATCAAAAATTGAATTCAAAAACTTTTTCATGAGCGTGCACATTATCCAAATATATTTAATTATATAAAAACTTTGCCTTAAGGTCTTACAATTCAAAAATTCATAAGTTCAACCTCGCAAGAACATAACTACATACTTCAACCACCTTCCAAATTCTAGTTACATCTTTCCATTACAATTAATAAGATATAGATTGATTCAATACTTCCAAACAACCCAAAAGAAAAACAAAACATCAAAACATGATAATTTTCTTTATGATATGAGTTTATCATTAGCACCTGAAAAACGATTATACAAACAACGTATGCCGAGACTTAATAGGATTTTATCAACCTTCACGAAACATACCCGATATGCAAAAAGTAATTCTACATTAATGTTTCCAAATCCAAAAGAGATTCAATTTTCACAAGATGCAATACCACCCAATTCTCACAATTCTATCAACACCACATTGACATAATGCCTATTATCACGCACATTTCCACCTTTTCAGAAACACCATTTGAAGGGAAGAACACCCCAACCACATTTAAGGGTATTAATCCAATGGAAAGAGCACCCAATTTTGCATAAGTTTTAGGTATTTCACCGTGGAGCAATGTAAGCACAAATTAATTTAAAATTCTTCTCAATATTTACAACATAGTATCTAAATAATATTGATTCCTCAACCATTATACATGATTTTCACCTACTCACACATGTATTCACAACATGGCCCGCAATTCAATTATCAAAATTGATTTCACCAACTCAAATTTTTACAATTTGATACTAAAAAATTAATTTAAATGGGAATCCCCCAATTTTGCCACATCAACAAGATTTTTAATCAAAAATTCAATTTATGCACAATTTATCTAATATTAACCTAAATTATATCTCTAAGATGTCAAACCCAAACCAAATTTCTATTTAAACATATTATTCTCAATTAGTTCAAATACATAAATTTCATTGTTAAAAACACAATTTAAACACTTCTCATATTTCCATCACGCCATCCTTCAACAAAATCAACTTAATCCCAACTAGATCATACACATTCAAATCTATGATTTTAAACCCACATGATTTTAACAACAAATACATGAAATAAAATATAATTTCTTACATATTTACTACAAAGAAGCACATAGGGAGAAGAATTCTGCTTCGATTAATTAAAAGACAAAATTCGAACATCCGCGGAAAACCCAAACTTATCGAAATCAAAATTTGTTCGGTTGAAGTTGAAACCCTTGACGTAGGAAACAATCTTTCTCTTTTGGTCCAAGATCGAATCCACCTCTAAGGTTCACCAATTATACAGAGAGAAAGCTTATTTGTGTGCTAATGGAGGTTTTGGAGCGATTGAGGAGAAAGCGAGGAGAGAGGATCGGTGGTGGAAGGAGAGTGGAAGAGAAATCAGATTTTTGAAGCTTCTATGATAAGTTAGGCAAAATACCCAATCCCACAAACCCATGTAAAATTCTCAAAATGCCCCAGTCTTTCAACAATGGTTTAAAACATTAAATTGCATCCAAATTATACCAAAATCAATATTTTAACTTTAAATTAATTTAGAAGTTTATATTTTCCAAAATTATCAAAATTTAAAATTATTCTCGAATTAAAATTTTTGAATTAAAATTTCAAAACCTTACACAAGCAATTTTAACAAAACTTGTAAATACGTTATCAAACACACTGCCACATATATAAATATCACTTACATATGCTCCATATATTACCACATAAATAATTTATCACATAAATATTTAATTATAAAAATTAAAACACAACCATGTCTCACATAATCAAATCAATTAGATTATGATTTAAGTCCTTTTTTTTGGAAAAAAAATCATTTATACTCATAACTCAAGTTGGATGACTCTCAAATTACTCAAAGGAAAATCTTTAGGCATATTTATTTAAATTTATTGAGTGGCCTTTAGTTTAACTCCTTTCATCTTAGTTCATATTGTTTAAAATCTATTTATATTTTTTATCATGCTCCTAGTTATTGAGATAATTAAAAATGTGCTCCTTGTTTTTGGATTCTTTTATCTTTTCTTCGTGTTAAATCATTAGGTTCAGACATAATTTTAATAATTTTTAATTCTTTCAAAATAGCAGCAACATGTATTTGTTTGTGATATCTTTTTATAAAAGAATTATACAAACGGCTGATTTTCAGGTGATACATTTTGCACCGAAAAAGTTTTATCAATCCAAGAATTTTTCTTTCGGATTAGAAACTAGGAACCCTTGATTTCTATATTGAAAATATACTTACGCCATCTCTTTTTTGCTTTATATAGAATGGGTATGGTCTACTCGCCCTAAATTAGAAGTCCAATGTTAGGTTGCAGATAGGAAAAAGTGCATTTCTTCCGCCTTGACCTCAGCAAAAGTGTGATATGTCTAGAAACCTAAATCATAAATGAATTTGAGTACCATTATGATCGCATCTTTCATGATCTTTTCTGTTAGTCTTAGACAACTCAAAAAGGGGATAAATTGAATTTTAAAATAATAATAACAATTTTAAAAATATTTTAAAATTTTTTTTAATTTCACAAAACAAATATGGTAATAAGTAAGAGTAAAAGTGCAGCAGTGAAATTAAATAGATATAAAAGAGAAATTTAAACCAGACAGTAAGATTTTATAGTGGTTCGATTTCTTCCAAACCTATGTCCACTACTCAAGATCCACTTGAAAATTTGCACTATGAACGAATGCTTTACATGCGCATTCAAAAACATTTACAGTTTTGAAGGTGTGTCACAAATATTCTTATTTTTCTAAACACTCTTCAGCACTTTTTAAAAAATTCAGCATACTATCTTAAAGGATTACATGGGCAACTCACCATTTACAATAAATGAAATAGAATAATAGATTCACTTATAATCACTCTATACAATAATTTGATAATAAATGAGTAAGGGAGTGAGAGAATTAAGGGCTATAAGAGTAAATGAGCTTTTAATAATCTAGAGAAAAGATTTTTGACTTTCAATGCATTGAATATAATAGTAATCCAAAAGTTCAAAGATATGAAATTTACTTCTTTTATAATCCACTGAAGTAAATTGGTGGCTGGTGGAAGTAATTAATACTCTGAAAAAGTTACTATTTGAATCAGCGCCATTTTTTAAATTCATCGCAAATGTCGACACAAAATTTCTTAGTGTTGACACAAGTTGGTCTTGGTCTTGGTTCTCGGACGAAAGTGTCGACTCATTCTTCATGGAGTGTCGACCAAACTTTTGGATTTTCATCACCAACACCTTGGTGCCAACCTTTTCATTACTTTAGTTTTTCAACTTAAAGCTTGGTGTCAACTCATATCAGAGTTGGTGTCAACTCAAGACTTCATGTCTGCTTTGGTGTCTACTTGTGTCTTCGTTGGTGTCAACTTAGTTGAGAGACTTTAGCTACTGAAAATTCGGTGCCAACACTTTTCATCTTTGGTGTCGACTCAGCTAACTGACTTTGGCACTGAAAAATCGGTGTCTACACTTGTGTGCTTTAGTGTTGACCCAGCCAAATGACTTTTGACTACTGGAATTTTAGTCTCGACTCTTTTTTTTTTTTGGTGTCAATCCAAACTTCCGTTTCTCCGGATAATGCCTTTGGTGTTGACTCATCTGTTAGTTTGTGTCGACACATATAGGTCAGAGTCTAGGGGATCACTTAATTTCTTGGCGTCAACTTATTACATCGTTGGTGTCAACACACTTTGAGTTGTTCAGATGGTGTCGTTGGTGTCGACTCATTTCATCTTTGGTGTAGACACAGGAATCGGGAGATCCAGAGAATTACTTGGTGTCGACACATGTGTGTTTGGTGTCAACACAAATGTTCTGTACAAGAACAATAAGTGTCAATTCATTTAGTACTAAGTGTCAGCATAAATAGCATAAGGTGTCGACATATTATCGTGTAGTATCAACTCAACTTTTTTGAAAAATATTCAATTTAATATTTTTTAGATTTTTAATTAAAAAAATATAATTTAATAAAATCATCAAAATCTAATAAAATGCTCTTGGACTAATACTTTTTGTAGGTATAACTATTGTGAGCGATCTAAACTTCAACTCTTAAAATAATTATTTAATTATAATTTTTAAAATAATGCTTTGTACAAATTTAATTATAAAAATTTTCAAATAAACTATAAAATCATAAAATTATTCACTCAAAAAAAATAATATCATAAAATTATGTATTATTATTGTTTTAGTTAAAATGCACAGTAAAAGTTTATTATATTTTTGTATAGTACGGATTTATATAATTTTATAGTAAAAATTATATATATATAAAAGTATGTAGAACTGTTTCACGAGAGGAGAGGAGAGACACGTGCGGAATAAGACCCTCCACCACGTGGGAACTTCATAACCACAACTCCCATCCAAATCCTTCCTCACTCTCGTGTCTCCGCCACAGGCCACAATCCAAATCCATCCATATTATTATCCACACCAGATTTTCTTTTCCTTCTTTTACACCACCAGACTTTGTACTCATCCCTGTACATAAATTCAATCAACGAATCCTTTTCTTCTCTTTTTACAATGCTCACTTTCTCTCTCTAGACACTCGAAATGGCTCTTCCACATCTCCTATCCTCTCCATCTTCTTCATCTCTCTCCCCCAACCACTCCTTAAACCCTAATTCCTCGAGCCCTACCCATATATCTCTATCTTTTACACCACATATGATCCGCCGCCATCGGCAGCGGAAACCTAATTTCCTCAAGTGCTCCGCCTCTTCCTTCTCGGAGAAGCACCATACGGGGTCCCCTAACTCCGACGACGTTGTTGAGCTCCCTCTCTTCCCTCTACCTCTAGTTCTCTTCCCCGGTGCGATCCTCCCCTTGCAGATCTTCGAATTCCGGTACCGAATGATGATGCACACCCTACTCCAGTCCGATCTCCGATTCGGCGTCATATACTCCGACATCGCCACTGGCACGGCCGACGTCGGGTGCGTCGGCGAGGTCGTGAAGCACGAGAGGCTTGTCGACGATCGGTTCTTCTTGATCTGTAAAGGTCAGGAGCGGTTCCGAGTGACGAGATTGGTTCGGACTAAGCCGTATTTGGTGGCGGAGGTGGCGTGGTTGGAGGATCGGCCGTCGGCGGACGGCGCGGAGGATTTGGAGGCTCTGGCGAGTGAGGTGGAGACTTATATGAAGGATGTGATTCGGTTGTCGAATCGATTGAATGGAAAGCCGGAGAAGGAGGTGCAGGACTTGCGCCGGAACTTGTTTCCGACACCATTTTCGTTCTTTGTTGGAAGTACGTTTGAAGGAGCGCCGAGGGAGCAGCAGGCGCTGCTTGAATTGGAGGATACAGCGATGAGATTGAAGAGAGAGAAAGAGACTTTGAGGAATACGCTTAATTACCTGTCCGCGGCGTCTGCAGTTAAAGACGTGTTTCCGTCTTCGTGAAGATTGGTGTCTCATTGGTGATTGGAATAGAGTACACAGAGTGAAGAGGTAGAGTACACAGAGTGAAGATTGGTACCTCATTGGTGATTGGAATAGAGTACACAGAGTGAAGAGGTAGAGTACGATGAGAAAACGATAGGTATTCAATTCTTACTCTTGTGAATTGTAAATTTTGATGCCTAAATTTGGTTTACTTTTCTATTTTCTAGTTCTGTAAAATGGGTTGCCATAATGTTGTGTACATCAATAACTTTCTCTCTTTTGTGAATTTATTGCAAACTCAAACTGGTGTTGAAGAACTCAAATGGGATTGCTAATTCGGATGTATTTTAAGTTTTGATACTAGGAAAATGCAGTGAGAACAGGGTGCGGGTGCTCTTCCAAAGTTAATTACTCTTCCAGTATAGTCATTTTACACTGGTTTTAGTGTTGCATTACGGAAAGTCGACTTCTTGGCTACGACCTTGAGTATCTTGGGGAGAACTACAATTTACTGCCTAAAGTTGAATTGATGAAACTCTTCCATGGCTTTAACCTTTTTGGCTTTGGAGGCGGGCAAACATTACCCACTAGGGGAAAATATACTGATGTATTACCCATTGATAACCATCTCAAAATGTAGGCTTTACTTGGTGGTACTTCATTAATTATCTTATGTTCTAATTTGGGTGAATTTTTATAACGTTCATCACTAACTTTGGACTAGTGTTGGATTAAGTTATGTAGCTAGTGTCATCGGTGCTCCTTTGTACCTTGATGAGTATACCCTATCAAAGAATAGGCTAACTTTTGCAAGGGTGTGTGTTTTAAAGTTCAAGTTAACAAGAATATTCCTAAAACGTTCGTGCTAAATTTAGGTTATGAGACTCCTTATAAGATTAGTTAGGGTGGCAGTTCCATGAAAGCCACAAAAGTGGGTTGAGTGTAATATTTTTGGTCATTGAACCAACTCTTGTTCGGAAAAAGCCTAACGCCAAGTGTTCTCCACCAGGAGTGGGGACAAATCATTTCTCCAAGACAGAATGAAGAGTAAAAGAGAGTACTGAAAACAAGAAAAGTGATAATTGGCAAGAAGCCAAAAGAAAAAAAATGGAGAAAGAGTTGCAACCAGCTCTTCTAATGAGCAAAACGTGAATCTCAAGCCTCAAATGTCTTTGAGGTACTTTCTTCATCTGTAGAGGAGAGTATGCTTAAAGAGGAATTGATTAGTGAAAACAATGAATTGATTAGTCAATTGCGTGGTTGAGACTACCACTACAATCAAAGAGGATGCAAATGAAATGGCTAAAAATGATGAATTTGCTAGGTAGAATGTGGATGAGTTCACCTTCGCTGATCTACTTGTTTCAAAGGGCCTCCAAAATTCCTTCCAGATGAAAATTTCATTGTTCCTTGGAGGTTCCTTTAGGTGTAGGTTTTTCTTGTTTTTGATTGCTTGCTCTTCCACCATCTTGTTATTCCTTGAGGGGCTTTGGTTTGATTCTTGTTGTATATCTTTGTTTTTTTTTAGATATTACACTTAATTACTCAAAAAGGAGCCATCAGGGTGCAATTTAATGTAGCCTTCACCCTTCACGTTGTAAAATTTACTTCAATAATTTAACTGCCGCAACTTCAATGGAAGTTTAGATGAAAAATCTACTTTTATTTGATGACATTCATTCTCCGTTTTATTAGATTGATTCCACATCTTGCTCCTATTAATTTAGTCGTGCATAAATTCTGATACTTGTTTTTTGGGGGGGGGGATTGAGATTCCGGTAGTTTTTTTTTGTAGAGTTCATTGGCTTATAAGTTTTTATTTTATTTTACTTTATTTTATTTTATCTGTAAATACACCTACAGTAACTTCAACACTTACTCGTAGCAATGTTTGGACTTTTTACCACCATTTGGCTTATAACTTTTTACCACCATTTGAGAATGATACTCCTCATATCAGCCAAAGATATGGGGTGTATCATTCTCAAATGGTAGTAAAAAGTCCAAACATTGCCTTTGAGAAGACAATAACTTTAGAATGTCGTCGTCGTCGTCGTCATCATCATCATCATATATATATATATATTTGCAATCCAGATAATGCATTTTTAACCGCCTGAACTACTACTGCACGCTCACAATTGTAGTGCGTCTCCCATCAACACTTGGTTAGGACCCACAATACTTGTAAGCGGTAATTCATGTGGATCCTGGCACAGAGTGCCTGTTCTTTCAGCATCTCACACACCCTCACTCACCTATATGTGTTCTTTTGTATTAGATTGATGTCAATTCTTCATGGACCTATATGTTTTTGTTTGAAGTAGGATTTGGGCTCAAGCAGCTGCGCTAGGTATAAGCTTTCAGGCTTAAGGTGGGAAGGAATCCTCAATCCTCTCTCCTATTTGGCTGTTGTTTCATTTTACAAAGTAGAACCTATTTTTATGATTTCTATTACCTATTTCTGTTTGGTAGTTTTGGCTCATTCAACATCTTGATAGAAAAACGCATGCTACGTTTTGGATCTGGTTCTTTTGGAGGAACAGAATGCTTGTGCAGTTAGAGTGCAGATTCTTTCCGTATGAAGAATGAGAATATGAGAATGGAACCGTGGTACAACACAAGGCACAAATTATGGTGCGGTATTGGTAGACTTCTATATATTTCAATATTTCCATTTTAAAATGGAAGTCTGTACCATATTTTGAAAACCCTGACTAGATATCATGTAGTAGTCCCAAGTCCAAGACATATAAAGGCTTCACTGGCCCAATCAAAATAGCTTTGTCCCTAGCAGAACCACTAATGATAAAACAGTATCATTGCTCAAGATTTTGCATATCCGCGTAAAACAAGTGACAAATATGATCGTCTAGTTTTTGAGTATTGATGGGATTATGAGACTTTTGATTTTTAATTAATTTATTTTTTACATGAATAATCTCTTCCCAATGAATTGTATAGCATGAATACTTTATTATCATCAAAATCAACATATCTTTATTTGTAAAAAGAAGAATGGGCTATTAAATTCTTTGAGAAATACAGAGGAGCCCGCTGGGCACTGGCAGATTTTGTGCACGGAATCATTTCCCGAGCATCATAAATAGCATCCTCTCAACAGTGGGAAAGACATCTGCTTGGATGTGGTCGAAGTTCACATATAAATATTATTAAGTTAAAAGTGTCGGTACAAAAAATAATAAAGTTAAATAATCTAAAATTAAATAAATAAATAAAATAAAATAAAAATACACTATTAGTCCGAATCGGACAATTTGTCAGGACTTTCCATGGTCGTAGCTTCCAAATCTTCTAGTCTAATCTTCTTATCCATATGTTGTTGTTTAGAAGATACGTTGATCATTAATGCCTCCATCAACTTAGGTGTTAACCTCCATCAATAATCGCTAATAACTCGTTCATCTGCGCTGAAAGATGTCTCAGAAGTAATTGTGGAGACATGAATAGTTAGTATATCACGAGCCCATGAAGTAATTGTGAAGATAGCACTGACCAAGACGATTCATAGAGTTTCTAATATTTTAAAATATTAAAATTCTCGTCAACGTTATCTTCTACAAGGTCTAAATAACGTTGTAATTCTGATGTAGAACAATTTTGATATTGTAAAAATCTTTTATTTTTTATTTCTAAATAAAAATGATTAAATGAACTATTTCGAGATGAGGTGGCCGTAGCAAGTCTTTGAATCCTATTTGGTATTTACTACATTTTGTTTATATTCATCAAATAATCTTTTAAGTGTGTTTAAAATAGGATTAAATTGTTCTTGACTACCATAAACAGATTCAAAAAAATATTTTAAACCAGTGTTTTTACATCTAGGATTTAATATTATGGCTATTCCAAAAATAGGTGGTAATATTTTAAAGTATTTATCAAATTCATTTTTTATATTATTAATTATGTCAAAATGTTTTGAATCATCATAATAGGATGCGAAAATCTTTGTTATTTCTGCAAGTTGGGGTAAAACCAAAGGGGTAGTAGGAATATTACAAGAAAATAATTTTATTGATTTATAAAAAACTTTAAAAATTTTTTTGTACAAGTTGGGGAGTAAATATTATTATTTATGATTTGTGTTTTAAAAAATAAATCGATTATTTTTCTTTGTTTTATTGTTACTTGTAGCATATTGTAAGTAGTATTCCACTCAGTTTCTATATCCTGTGGTAGTTTTCTAACTTTTAAATTTTCTTCTAAACATATTCTTTTATACAACTCTAATCTTGTTCTACCATTAATTATCAAAACAGCTTATCTAATTTTTTGAACAGATTCTTCATATTGACTAAGTGCTTCTTAAACAATTAAATTTAATATATGTACACAACAACGAATATGAAATAATTCACCATTTAAAGAAAGCGGTATATTGCGTGTAAGATAAATTAATAGTTTCATTATAATAAGAAGTATTATCTAAAGTAATAGTTAAAATTTTATTTTGAATTTTCCGCCTACACATTTGGTTTTTAATTTCCATACCTATAGTGTGACCGGTAAAAGAAAATTCTAAAAGTTTAAAAGAAATCATTCTTTTATTTAGTTTTCAATTATTATCTATAAAATGTGCTATAATACATTGATATTTCATACTACGTGCTATCCATATATCATGACTTAAATTAATACTACTATTTGAAATTTTTAAAGTATTTTCTAATTCAATTTGAATAGCTTCAAAAAATTTTAAAAATTTATTTTTAGCAACATTAGTCGAAAAACCTTGATATTGAGGGTTAAATGCACCCTGCATTAATTCCTTAAATGCAGGTTATTCACTTATTGTAAATGATAGTATACCTTTAATTATATTATTAATAATTATATCTTGTGCTCGTATAAAATCACAAACAAAATTAAATCAACCGAATTGCAATTTAATTCTTGATCTTGTTCGATTGCCACCCCCCAACCCCCCAACCGAGACCAATAGAGCTTCTTCACTTGTCACCCCCACTTGATTGAATTTTGGATTTAGCTTTTGCACTTGTTATTCCAACTTGAGCAATATTCGGAGAGCTTCGAAAGAGTTTGGAAGAGATTAAGAGAGTTTTGAGAGTATTAGAATGGTGAGGAAAGGGAGAGGGGGGTAAAGAGTACTTATAGAATAAATTTGCAATTTGAAAAAAAAAATAGAAAAATCGGAAATAGCCGTTGCTGTCAATTTCAAATTCCCAATTCCCAATTCCCAATTCCCAATTCCCAAGTTCCCAACGGCTAGATTGCCAATTCGGAAATAGCCGTTGCTGCCAATTGCCAATTCCCAAGTTCCCAACGGCTAGATTGCCAATCAAGCAGTCAATGCGTCACTGGATTGCTGCCAATTTCAATTTCAATTGCCAATTCCCAATTCCCAACGGCTATTGCCAAGCAATGTGCCAAAAAATGGTCAATCCAAATTGTATGATTTAATTTAATTTTTTTGATGAATAATTTGGTACAAATTCTAAATAATTAAAAATAGGTCCTATGATTTGATTTAAGAATTAAATTTCAAAAAAATCGTATAAAACTTAAGTGAACCATTACATAATTTTATTACATCCATAGTATATTATATATTTGATATATAAAAAACTTTTAAAAAAATATTA
>JAULJZ010053826.1:0-13880 GCA_032270985.1 Heliamphora pulchella
TTTTTCATGAAAATCACATACGTCGTTTTTTACGGTCACGACGTCGATTCAAAAAGACAAATCAATTTTTTCCGCTGCGCGACTCCCTCTCCAACACTAAGTTCTGATTGTATATCCGTCGATAATACTAGGGTTTGAGCCGAGTTGTTACAATCTACCCCCTAAAACAAATTTTGTCTTCGAAATTTTATATCATACCTCAATCTGCGAACAACTTGGGATGACTTGTCCTCATAGCTTCTTCTCTCTCCCATGTCGATTCTTCAATCCCATTGTGCTTCCAAAGAACTCAAACGAGCGAAATGGTGTTGCCTCTAAGAATCTTGTCTCGTTGATCGATAATCCTTATCAGTTGTTCTTCGAATGTGATATCTTCATCAACATGGAGTTCCTTCTAATCTAGAACATGGGTAGGGTCAGGTTCATACTTCCTCAGCATCGACACATGGAAAAAATTATGAATGCTTGCGAGTTGCGGTGGTAGAGCCAAACAATATTCCACTTCTCCAACCTTGGCCAGAATCTCGAACGGCCCGATGTATCTTGGGGCTAGCTTCCTTTTTTGGCCGAAGCGTATCACCCCTATTCATGGTTGAATCTTCAATAATACATGATCTCCTACTTCAAATCGTAGTGGCCTTCGTCGTTAATCTGCATAGCTCTTTTGTCAGCTCTATGCGGTGGCTATTCGTTGCTGAATAAGTCGGATCTTCTCGGTAGCCTCTTGAACTGGGTTCGGTCCAAGAAGTGCGTTTTCTCCTGCTTCAGTCTAACAAATGGGCAAACGGCAGGGTCTTCCGTAGAGGGCTTCATATGGCGGCATGCCAATGCTGGATTGATAGCAGTTGTTATAAGAAAACTCGACCAACAGTAAGTGTTTCTCCCAATGTCCCTTGAAGTCCATGACGCAGACTCGAAGCATGTCTTCCAGTGTCTGAATTGTACGTTCTGATTGCTTGTCAGTCTGCGAGTGAAAGATAGTGCTAAAGCAAAGCTCCGTTCCTAAGGTAGTTTGTAAACTTTGCCAGAATCATGAGGTGAAACGTGGATCTCGATCTGACACGATAGATAGTGGAATTCCATGAAGACGTATGATTTCCCGAATGTACTTCTGGCTCAGGGTTTTGAGCTTTTCAGAAGTTCAAACTGGTAAGAAATGTGCTGATTTGGTGAGGCGATCTACGATTAGCCAGATAGAGTCGTGTCCTACTGGTGACCTTGGTAGTCCAGAGACAAAGTCCATAGTGACGTGGTCCCACTTCCACTGAGATATCTTCAGGGGTTGGAGGGTCCCTCCTGGTCTTTGGTGCTCGACTTTCAATTGCTGACAGGTAAGGCATTTAGCTACGAAACTTGCTATATCCTTCTTCATGCCATCCCACCAATAGTGCCTCTTCAGATCATGATACATCTTTATCTCTCCGGGGTGAACAGCAAAAAGTGACTGGTGCTGCTCCTTCAAGATGTTCTTTCTCAGATTCTTGACATTTGGGACGAAAAGTCATCCTAGGCATGTCAGCTGCCCATGTTTGTTAACTACCCATCATGGCTTTGATTCCTCCGCAATCAGGTGCCTTCAAATAAACTCGGACTCCTGGTCGTACTTTTGGGCTTCCACGATCTGCTGACGGAGATTTTTTGTTGCCATTGTTAGGCAAAAACAATTTTCATTTTTTGATTCTAATGGTTAGAGTCGAAATTCATTGAGCGTCCCCATCTTGTTCCATTCTCTTGATGCTATACAAGCCATCGCGCTTCTCGTCTTCCTATTAAGGGCATCGGCCACCACGTTAGCCTTTCCCGGGTGATAGGCTAATGTAAACTGATAGTCCTCTAAATACTCCATCCAACAGCGTTGTCTCATATTAAGATCCTTTTGGGTGAATAAATATTTCAAACTTTTGTGATCGGTAAAAAGCTTAAACTGTTCTCCGTATAGATAATGCCTCTATAACTTCAGTGCGAACACCATTGCTGCAAGTTTCAGGTCGTGAGTAGGATAATTCTGCTCATGAGGTTTCAATTGTCTCGACCCGTAAGCTACTATCCTACCGCTCTGCATTGGTACACATCCGAGACCATCCTTTGACGCATCACAATACACCGTGTACCCAACTTCTCGTTCAGGTATGATCAGGATTGGGGCACTAGTCAATCTCTTCTTGAGCTCTTGAAAGGCCATTTTGTACTTATCCCTCAACTTAAACTTCACCCCTTTTTGCGTTCATCTAGTCATTGGGCGTGCCAATTTCGAGAAATCTTGGATAAATCTTCGATAATATCCCGCTAACCCAAGGAAACTATGAACTTCAAAAATGTTCCGAGGTGGCTTCCACTCCAAAACAGCTTCTACCTTGGCAGGGTCCACAGCTATTCCTTCCTTAGACACTACATGTCCCAGAAATTTCACTTCGCGTAACCAGAATTCACACTTGCTTGCTTTAGCAAAGAGTTGTGAATCTCTTAACTTCTACAAGACAATTCTTAGATGTTGTTCATGTTCTTCCTCAGATCTGGAGTATACTAGGATGTCGTCTATGAGACCACTACAAATTGGTCGAGGTAGGGTTGAAAAAGTTTATTCATCAAACTCATGAAAACTCCTGGTGCATTGGTTAAACCAAAGGGCATGACTACAAATTCATAATGTCCGTATCATATTCTAAAGGCTGCCTTCGGTATATCCTCCTCCTTGACTCGAAGCTGGTGGTATCCGGAGTGAAGGTCGATCTTTAAGAAACAAGTTGAACCTCGCAACTGGTCGAAGAGGTCATTGATATGGGGCAAGGGGTATCGATTCTTGATTGTTACCTTGTTTAGCAAATAGTAGTATATACAGAGACGCAAGGTTCCATCCTTTTTCTTGGCGAACAATGCTGGCACTCCCCATGGTGACGTACTGGGGCGAATAAAACCTTTGCTGAGCAGTTCCTAAAGCTGGTTTTTTAACTCTTTTAGTTCGGTGGGAGCTATACAGTGGGCTACAATTGAAATCAGTGCAGTTCCAAGGTGAAGCTCTATCGAGAACTCAATCTCACGATGCAGGGGTAATCCAAGTAGTTCTTCTGGGAATACATCTTCGTATTCGCACACAACTCGGGGTAACTCGGGAGTTAACGAGATGTTTGTACTAGCAAGCAGGCATGCCAATCTCTCTACGAAGTTACCCAATTTGCAGTTCTTCGCACTACTCGGGGTTAAGGTCTCACGTCGCTCTCCTAGAATTCGTATAGTAGTGCTTTCTTCCGCTTGTGCCCATATCTTCTTTTGTCAATAGTCAATGATAGCACAGTGTCCCGATAGCCAATTTATCCCGAGAATCATGTCGTAGCCATTGAAATCCATAACTCGTAGGTCACAAGTCATAAGGGTATTGGTTATTCGTAACGTGCATGCCTTACAAATAGAGTCTACTTGGGTTTGATTTCATAAGGGTATGACGACACTTAGGATTTGATCTAATGCCTCAGGTTTCAGAAGCAAGGACTTCATACAGGCTAGAGATATAAAAGAATGGGAAGCTCCGGAATCAAACAGTACTTTCACTAAGGTACTGAATAATACAAGCATACCTTGTATAACTTGGATGTTTTCCATTTCTTCTTCCTGCAGCGCAAAGATGCATCCTCCCATCGGTCGATTTCCACTATTGTTCTTGGGATTTCCAGTGTTCAATCCGTTGCCCAAGCCTCCATGGGGTTTCTGATTCTTGTTGAGCGGTGGTCTTCCCCTTCCATTTTGCTGCTGAGTAGCTGGCCTGGTGACCTGGACTTGTTGTGGGTACCTATGCTGCTGGGTTTGGGGTTGCCTTTAAAGTTGGGGTTGATTGCTCAGATTCCTCTAAGTGAGGCGTGGGCACTCATACTTTCTATGTCCTGGTTGGTGACATTCAAAGCATACCACGGATGTTACGGGAGGGTCCCTTGGTATTCCTTGTTGATACTCCGGCTGGTACGGCTTCTTGGGGATAAACGTCTGGTTGTTCCTCACTGGTCCTCTGGAGCTGGCACTTCCTCTCTTTTGGTTCTATGTCTTCCTCGTGTCAGCTTGATTTGTCTCGGCTAACAAGGCTGCGCGTACCACCTGAGTATAGGTGGGAAGCTGTAAGCAGATCACCCTTGCTCGGATAGATGGCTCCAATCCCCATTCGATCTTTTGCGCCTTCGATTCTTCGTCTGGTACAATGGTTATGGAAAAATGGCTCAATTCCTCAAAAAGATTCACATACTGCATCACGGTCATTGACCCTTGTTTAAGTTTCAAAAATTCCTAGATTTACCCTTGACGGAAAGGGTTTGGGAAATATTTTTCCAAAAATAGACTTTCAAACTGCTCCCACGTCAGAGTCACTACTTCCTAAGTGTTGTTGACCATAGTCCACCAATGATCGGCTTCTCCTTCCATGAAGTGGGCAGCTAAAGCCAATCGATCGGCCTCATCTTGAACTCCCATTGAGTTAAATAATTTCTTAACTACTCTAAGCCATTCTTCTGCCTCTCTCGGCTCTACTCCCCCTCGAAATGTCGGGGCTCGCTGCCTTCCTATTTTTGACAGAAACCATGCTCGGTCACGTACATGTGGGCGGTTGATGCTAGCGGCCAATTCCCATAACACCTGAGCTAACCTCAACGTTTGTAGGCCCATTTGCTTGTCGGTTGTTAGGTCTTCTACCCGCCATTCTAAAATAAAAGAAGAGTGTTACGATTCTGAGAGTTATTCTAGTTTTGGATTACTTATTATGTCTTGGGATTTTGTAGAGTTAGATTGAAGTTTACAGAACTACTTAATAAGATTTCGACATCAAAATTTTCATTTCATTTCAACTCATAGTCAATACCAGTTTGTCAAAATCTCACACATCACACATACAATCTTCAAGTTAAGGGCAACGTACAATGCTAACATGCTAAAACCTAAACAAACAAATGTGGATAAAAGTGGCAGACTATTGCTTCGAGCTCCTAGGTCTCCTCGGTGATGTTGTAGCAGAGCCACTGCACCTCGACATGCCAGGCGTTAGTTAGCCCCAATTGCACTCTATTGGTTATGACAGTAGAAGTCTCTCGATATGTCTCGGGGTCATCAAAATTGATGGCTAGGTTGCGCGGATCGATAATTCCTCTCTCGTCTGTTGGCCTCCGATGCTACATCCATCTTACAGTTAACATATCCCCCAGTCACGTCTTAAATCCGGGAGGAAAGTCTAAGCAATAGAGTTTTTAGCTGCATCTCTCGATCACGCGTAAGGGTCCCATGTAGCGCGAAAAGGCCTCTGGTTTTCTCCACATACACATGTGTTCCGGGCAGATTCTGGCATACACCCAATCTCCCACATAGAAACCCAGGCACTCCGGGCGGTCGTAGTAGATGGCGGTATCCATAACCTTATCTTCATCGGACTCGAGCGGAGGTGCCTCAAGCTGATCGTATGGGAAAGAAATCGCCACTTCTTCTTCTTTGTCATCACCATCATCGTCGGCATCAAAATTCTCCTCGTCTGGTTCTTCATCTGCCTCCATCTCATCACCTTCATCTTCTGGATTGGCCTGCCTTTCCTCTGGGAAGACCTAAGCTAAAGGGACGGCGTCAATAGGATCTTGCTCCTCCACGGGTATCTCCTCCGGGTCCTCTTCTGGATCTTCTTTGGGACCTAAGTCTTCAGGTTCCGGTGCTGCCCATGGTTCCCCAACCAGCTCTGCGTCGGACGCCATCCTAAAGAAAGAAAAATAGAAAAAATTCTAAGGTAAAGACTTTAAGTTGTTAAAATTATATGTGATAAATTAATAGTACATACATTCTACAGAGTTCCTATGCTACAGAACTCGTAATCTCCCATCTCTTAAGGCCTGAAGGTTCACTAAATCTAGCCTCTAATACCAACTGTGACGCCTCGTCCTACGGGCATGTCGGGACATATGTAGCTATAATTAAGAGAGATATTCTAGCCATGCATTCATAATTACATATGATAAATACTACATCATTAAGGGTTCAGAGCTTGTTCAAATATTTAGCGATTACAGTCATCCAAAGAACTTAACAAAAGTTACAAAATATTCGCGGAGACTGAACAAAAGAACAAAAAGAAAGAGAATTTAACGTCTCCCGATGGTGTTGTTGGGATCGGTTGGCTCCTGCTACTCATCTCAATCCTCAAAGTCTTCTTCCTCTACGAGCACACCCTCCTCAAAATGTCCTTCTTCTTCACCTGTGGCACGAATGTCATGAGCCAAAGCCCAGAAAGAAATTTCCTAAACCATCTAACAAACTCACAACAAAATATCCTACAATACATATCGTATAATACCCAATATAGTTTAAGGCCAAAGAGATAGACAAATTTAATAGTTTGAGCAGGGTAGGCAAATATAAGTACAGTTATGCAAGTGCATGATTCAAATGAATGCAATGTAAATGCCAAACCCAATATACATCCAGAACCATAACATGAATTCTATGCCGGGAATTTCAGAGTGGACTTGATGGAAATTTGATCACCGAACCTATCCTCGCATCGTTGCGAAAGGTAAACGCTCGCCTTGGCTACATGCCTCAGCCGTTTTACTCAATAGCAACGGTGTGGGGGTGGGCCAACCAATTTTGTCCATCCTTATCCTAGCTAACCGATCCCACATTAAGGACCAGGATGCTCGTTAGGCGTCAACCCAAAGTTTAATTAAAAAGGCTAGTGACGAACTCATGGTGCCTATCCCCTTTTCATAATAAGCAATCACCCAATTCATTTTCAATATTGGAAACTAGGGACGCCCTAGGTTCAAAATCACAGAAAGAATGATTTCTATATAACCTAACCCACAATTATAGGTACGAAAGGGACTCCGATAAACCAAGATGCCAGTGCAACAATGCTCATGGTGTGCAACATGTTTCTCGTGTACAACTAGTTACAACATGACATATAAATATGATATTGCACAAGGTACAACTCACTAAAGCATAGAGTACAAGTATACGAAGCATAAGCTATAATTCAAGTGACATGGACCCAACCTATTGGCATGGTTTCTAATCATCAAATTGTTAATTTCATACACCAATCACTCACATAAATAAATTAAGGTCCATATATTCAAGTTCCAAAATGTGACACGCTACTCATACACTTAGCCAAATTTGGGCAATTGTTCAAGCATCAATTTTTAAAGTTACATGAGTGTTTTGAAGTAACTAGACATGGATTTAATTTTTGATTCTTGAACACCAATTAGATAAAAATATTTTCTACAACTTTCATGTTTAACACTAAGATCAATTCCTAGGGTAAAAGGGTCATTTATCTTAGTTAAGGGAAAACCATTAAGCACTTTATAGAGAAAACTACAGAATTTAGGCCTCTGTTGGCCACAGTTTTGGGGCATCCATTCAAGGGCTATGGGTATGATTTTACGGGAGCTTTTAGTTTAAGGTGTCCCCTATAAGTTTCATGTTTTGTGCTAAGGCTAGTTGTCCGGAAGAAGTTGATGATTTTGGTCAATTTATAAAATGGGTTTAGTTAGTTTAAAAGGGTCTGCTGAATAGGTTTTCAACATAGAATGCTCAAAACCTTTGGGGGACCAGCCGTTGGTATTTTGGGATGATATTTGCTCAGTATCTATCTTAAAATGTTAGCTACATTTTTCATGAAAACCACTTTTGGGTTTGGCTATAAAAAACTTAGATTTCAGGTCCCACAAAAATGTGTGACAAAGAGCTCTATCAATCACTGAATCACAATAGTGACTTTGAGAAGACTTTTGACCTATCAATACTTTATATTTTTGGTTAATTTTTGGCAGATAGTATGATAAATATGTTATCTACATTTTTTATGTTTTGACCTAAACTCGGCTCTCACTCTAACGTAGGGTTTTTGTTTCTGCAACTCAGAGTGGTCAAAATCTAACACTCTTTGGTAAAAATGGTATATCTAAAGTTCTACTCAACAAAATCACTTCAAACCAATTTTTTATGAAAGAGAACTTAAAATTATAGATCTGAACATAAAATTCACATTTAGATCATTTTTCTACAATTAGTTGTGATAGTTTAAAGTTCGTGATAGAATGTTGGTATGCCTAGAAAATTAGGTTATCTAGGGTTTCGATAACTTAGCTCATGTTGTGTTTAGAAAATTTGGTGGCTCTCCCTCACCTTTCTTAGCCGAAAATATAGAGGAGAATGAAGGTGTGGGTGTGTTCTTTTTATAGAAAAATTGGTAAGTTTAATTATTAAGATGTAAGCTTTATTTTGAATTGTTCTTAATTTCCATTGGTTGCATGGGGTAGCAAAATCCTTTAAAGACTTACATTTTCAGATTTGGCAGCAAGGGAAGTCGGCTACGTCAGTTTGGAAAAGAAAAATTCAGACTTTGCATTAATTTTGGGACTTAAATCGTATTTTAGTATCATTTTGTGTAAGAAAGTGCATAAAATATTAATTTTATGTATAGTTATGGTATCTTAACCTACTAAAACCTATTATATTAATGTTTTTAAAAATAATTTAGTCTTATCATTAATTATCATAATTTTAATAGCAATTAATTTAATAGGTATAGACTTTTAAGTCAAATTAAGCTAGTTTGACAATAATTGACTTTTTGACTTATTTATTGTGTAGAGACTTTAAATAATGATTTGTCTATTTTTGTTTACCTATATTATTATATTATTGTGTATATTACTTGTATAAAAAGTCTTAGGTCATAATAATGCTTAATTTATACAATTGTTTCTCATTTTTAAGCTTAAAAAGGCAAAAAGTAGCTTTTTGTGCACAATTCTCTAGGTAGCCGGCCATGCAAGGGTATTTTTGTTATTTTTGTTGTTATTTTGTCTTTTATTATTTAATTGTATATAAATATCTAATTTTGGGCGTCCATGTGTCAAAATTCAAGTTTTTAAGACTTTTTGATGTACTATGGGCAAAATGGTCATTTTACCCTAATTATAAAAAAAAAAATTTAATCTTATATTTTATGTTATTTACTTAATTTAGACTGTCCCGAGACTTTTCTGAATGTTTAAGCTTCTTCTCTTTTGAGGATTTGACCTCTTTAGGGTTTTCTTGGTTAAATTTGGGTTTCAGGTTAATTAGGGTTTTTCTTATTCATGCAGCGACCTAAGTTCTCATTGTATGTTCGTCGCTAATACTAGGATTTAAGCTGGGCTATTACAAAAATAGCTTAGGGAAGGCCAACAAATCCTTTATTGAGATTCAATGGAAGGATTCCCTGATGGTTCAAGGATAGATTGGATAAGGACGAGAAGGCAATCACCATTGACCTGATTTGAGAGATCGTTTGAGGGTCAACGCATGTGAGATTAGGGATTAATAACAAACAAACTACACTTAAAGGAATGTTCTCAGGACCAATTTACTACAATCAGATCTTGACAAAGAGATATTATGCAATGGGTTGCCAAACCAGAATTTGTCTTAAAGTTACATCGGTCTAACGTACTTCAATTCAAGCATCCTAGTCTACTTCCTAGGTTGAAATTTCAAAATCAAATAAAGACTTCTCAAAATTACTTCAGCCGAATGTTGTATCAAGATCATGAGAAGATGAAAGGTGGCAAAGGGTGTGATTAGAGTCGAATGTTCAGGACTGAAGGAATGATTTCGAGTGCCCAAAATGAAAATTAGTTCAAGGATGATGACTTGAATCAAAGGAGAATCAAATGCAATTACAGGTTATCTTTTAGGTATTGCTCCACAATAAAAATTCAAAGAGAGAAGGGTATTTTCTAGGATGAAATTCCTGACAAGGTTATCAACGAAACTTAGGTGTAAGAGGGCTACCGACGAACGACACTAGAGGGTATTGCTAAAAGACCGATGATATTACAAGGGAGGACATGCAAAAGAACTTCAACTAGGTACAAAGGTTAACTTAAACGCATGTGGTAAACGAGAAAGGAACTCATAATGATGAAATAGCAAGGTCTAACGGTGGCTCTCCTGGTAATATCTGAAACTTTCCTAGTTCATACTCCCGTCTAGCCCCTTAAAATAAGATAACTCGTTGCATGAATCTCCAGTCTTCGATCTCGATGTCCTTACTCGTCCCTTGCATGTAGATTTCTTGCTGCTTCCGGACCTGGTAGCATCCTAATACGACTCGATTTAAGACTTAGATGTAGTAGATTTTAGTTCTTATAATATACAGATGATAATAATCATTAATACAACGCATCCTATAGAGTTTCTACGCGTCAGAATGCATGGTTACCAATATCCCAAGGCCTGAAGGTTCACTAAACCTATGCTCTGATACCAACTGTGGCGCCCCGACTCTCGAATACGTTGAGACATACATATACTAAGAATCAAGGTTAAGCTAACGTTTCATTCATAGATAATCATTGTAGTATTACATCATTTGAGTCTCGAAAAACTCATAAAATACAGATATTGCAACCATTAAAGCGTGATTACGAAAGATACAGAGACTTTCTGAGGTAACAAACAAAAGATCGCTTTCGTTGCGGTAAGTTTTGATCGAATCATTGTGCTCCTAGTACTTACCCTGTTCGGTCTATTAGGGTTGTATACTAAAAATCATGTTTTTAGTATTTACTTTTACTTTAATAAAATTAATTTTTTTATTTTATGAGAATCTTAATGAGTATTTTATACAATATCATTTTTTCAAATATTATGCATGGATGTCCTTTATTCTGTACAGTATTTAATCTAGTATGTAGAGTACGGCTCGCACACAGAATACCAAATTTTAGGTTCTTGCAGAATATTAGTTTTTGTTCACAGTTTAGATGGAAATCGACATACCATCGAAACAACTATATGTTAGGGTTGGTATACTGAAAATCATATTTTTAGTATTTAATTTTATTTTAATAAAATTAATTTTTCATTTTATGAGAATCTTTATGACCAAATGTATGTATATCATTTCTTTGATATGCATAGATGTCCAATACTCTATATAGTATTTAATCTGGTGTATAGAGTACGGCTTGCACACAGAAGATCAAAATTTAGGTTCTTGTAGAATATAAGTTTTATGTTCACAGTTTAGATGAAAATGAACATGCCATCGGTATGACTGTGTTACAGAGTTTTAGTAGGTCTGCCTTAGTTACGGGGAACTAATAATAGCATTGTCTATTGTTTCGACTCTCTGTACTAGTACACTTTGTTTGTATTGAACGAGACACATTAGGGTAATTAATTTTATACTAAGTATGTAAATTAATTTACACCCCAAGGTTATTATGAGAGTGCTTATTCTCTTAATCCTTAAATAATTATTGAATTACGTATATTTAATATTCGTTGTTTTGATTCATTAGAGGGTGCGATCTTTTATGGGTCTATATTCCCGGTGAGTTAGATAGCGGTATTAACTATATGATGATTATTAATTATTGACAGAATCCACATCTCGATAGTTCGGGATTAACGATACCCCCTTAAGGAAGATTATAACTTTTGACTGGGCCAAACCCTGCAGGTGGATTTTATTATCTGGTGGTCAAATAAGTTAAGCAGAATGGCTTAAGAAATTTCAAGATGCCGATTAAATTAAATTGTCGGTAATTAAATTTAATTAGCAGGTGTTGAGAATCTTAACGTAGGGAGATGAGTTAAGTTTTTAATAATAGAAACTCATTGCAAGATGGTCTTGAGATTATGGCTTAGAGTGCAATTACAGTTTTTTAGTAGTGTGAACTATAATTTAGTATTTTATGAAAATTACAGAAATCGCTGCAAAATTTCCATAATTACAGGTACTGCGGAGAGGTTTACTTAATTACGGAAACAGCTGGATACGTATCTAGGTTACACTATGAGCCTTTGTCATAATTACTCCACAAGTCCCTACTGTAGCCCTATAAATATGCGGGTAAGCTGAACTAAATTCATAACTTGTCTTCAAGACTAAAGCTGACCAGGTTCTGCAGGTACGAGTTCTCGAAGGATCGTAGTCCACACTACGTTCGGGATTCGCGTAAGGGAATACAGTAGAAAGTCTGACGGGAGCTTCAACTCGAAATAAAAAATCATAGTTGGAGAATCGACCAAAAATGTATTCTTCTAAATTAATTGTGGTGGAACGAATTTTTTTTTTGATCGTTCGACATCAAAAGTTTTATCTAGAATCCGTTTCGATGATTACCCGTCCAATTATTTTTTTATCGAACATTGTTTACAAAAATAATAATTTTGGCAGTTTTGCCTCCAACAATTGGATTCAGAGCTGTTTTATTTTTTGTTTAGGGTTTATCGAGGGGTCGGGTAGATTTAAAATTGTGCTAACTTTGTTTTGCAGGAATTCTAATCCTTGTTTTTTTATCATCGTTTTTTATATGTTTGATTGAATAGTTTGGATAATGATTATAATTATTTTTTTAATCACGATGGTTGATCGTGATAGTTTATGTTTGTTAGATCGAATGTGAGCCTACGGGACATAAGTTTTCGATATAAAAGTTTGTATTTATTTTTAAATATTAGTTTAGAATATTTAAGAACAGGTTGAATATTCAAGAATAGGAAGAACAGGCGGCAGCACCGGCGGTGGTTCCGAGATTTACAGGTCACGGATCGCGGTGGCTTTTTCACAAATTTTTTGATAATTTTTTCAGCAATTTTTCAGCAGTTTTTTCTATAGTTTCTATGCTTAAAAACAATATTAAAATAGGTCCCAAAAATATTTAAAAAAGGCACAAAATAGCCCACCCGGTGGCACCACCGGCGGCGGTTCAGGGCCGTTTTTCGATAGTTATTTGCGTTGTTTTCGAGACTTGTTTTGAGCATATTTTTAGGCATAAAATAGCAGTAAAATACCACTAAAAACAGTCCAAAAAGATGGCAGAAACAACATCAAAACAGGCGACAAAAAGCAGCAACAGCAGCGGCCTTGGGCTGCGACGACGCAGGCTATTCGGGGCTATTTTTTTAGGCTTTTCGGGATTGTTTTCGAGGAATTCTTCGAGGCATCATATTTCTGGATATTAGTCCTAAAATCAGTGAAAAATGAGAGTCAAAACAATCACGGAACAAGCTGAAACAAGCGGCACAACAGCAGTGGCGGTGGGCGGTGCAGCGCAACGACTTCTCGGGTTTTTGATGGTTGTTTTCGGGCTGTTTTCGAATTAGAGTTTTTAAACAGAAATATAGTATATTTATTTAGCTGTGTTTAAGAAAAAGGGGATGAAAATGGAGTTCGGATGAGGCCAGAACGGCCTCAGGAAGTTGGTGGTGCAGTGCTGTTGCGGGGCTGTAGCATTTTTTATGTTTTGGCGGCCATCGAAGCGTGTTTTTTGGACTATTTTTTACGAGTTTTTTTGACAGAAAGATAGTATATTTCGTTAGCTATGTTTTAGAAAAAATAGGGACGAAAACGGAGTTTGGAACGAGGTCGAAAAAGCCTCGAGAAAAGACTGGTGCAGTGCTGCCAGCGGGTGGCCGACGGTGGTGGCTGGTTTCGGGATTCTGTCGGCTCTTTTATGATATGTATTGATCAAGATGTGATATATTTGTTTATCACTACAAATCAGAGAATCCTGATGCAATCTAGATACCGATAAGCAGCTGTTTCAAAGGATTGAAACTCTTACAGCTTATATTTGAACAAGAGACTGAAACTCTTCAGAGTTTCGTATTGATCATAAAATCGGGATATATACATATCTTGCTTTTATATTCATATGAACTGCGTGGATGATGTATATCTATTTTATATTTTTCTGTTAATTTAGTTAATTTAGAGAATTCGATTTTAATTAAATATTTTGTAAAGGAAAATAATATTAAGTTTTTTTTTATTAAGATTTTTAATTAAATGAAAAAACTATAGATATTTTATTTTTTACAAAATATCACGTTTAAGATGATTTTTTATAAAATTA
>JAULJZ010053837.1:0-13880 GCA_032270985.1 Heliamphora pulchella
GGTTTGGAAGTAATTAGTTTAAGATGTTAGTAGGACAAAGCAACCATTGCTCTAAGTGCTGAACATATGGGCCCGGCCTTATCTGCACCCTCAATAAAGAACAACTCAAGTAAATAAGGACACAATTTTGGAGAATGAAAAGACACAATGTTAGTAAATCATCCTTAACCTTCCATATGATGAAGTACGGGACGAAATTTTGGGGACAAAATTTGTTTAAGGGGGGTAGTTTGTAACGACCCGGTACAGACCCTAATTGTAACAACTCGGTTGATAATGATCCATCTAAAGACTCAATCCAAACCCTGAGTGTTAGTGAAGAATAGTCCACAAGGTTATAGAGCACGAACGAGATTCAAAACTCTAACTCGAATCGAAAACCCTAAGTTCGGCTCGAAAATCCCAAAAGAGTCCAAAACTCAGGCAACAAAACCTAAGCACCCGGAGAGTCTCCTAACATTCTATATGAAGTAAATATCATAAAATAATGAATTAAAAGTAAAAAATCCTCATAAATAGGATAAAATAACAATTTTCCCCTATTATTATAAAAAGTCTTAAAAATTTAAATTTTGACACATGGATATCCTAAATTAAGGATTTAAGTACAATTAAGTAGTAAAAGACAAAATAACATAAAAAATGACAAAAATACCCCTTAGTGGCCAACCCCCTGGGGAAGAGTGCCAAAAAGTGATTTTTTGCCTTCTTTTTTGCTTAAAATAATGAGAAAGATATTAAATTAAGTATTATGATGATCCAATATTTGTTGAATAAGTAATATACATAATAATATAGTGTTATAGGTTAACAAAAGCAAACAAATTATTATTGAAGTTCATAGACAACAAAATAAGTCAAAAAGTCACATATTAACAAAATAGTTTAATTTGACTTAAAAAACTACATCTATTTAATCAATTGCTATGAAAACTATGATAATACATGAAAATACTATATTTATCATAAACATACTAAAATAATAGATTTTAATAGAAAAAGATACCAAAAAAATACATCAATTTAACTTTTAATGCATTTTCTTGTACAAATGGGCACGAAAACCAAGAAAAATCCCTTGATTGATGGGGGATCAGATTTTTGTCCCCCCAAACTGACTCTAGCTGTATCTTAGCTTCCCCAAATCTGATTTTCTCCCCTCAAAGCTTGAATTAATTAATGATCCATGTGATGAAAGAAGAAAATGACTAAAATGAAATGATCCTTGTTCCCTAGCCTTCTCCTATATAAACCAAGCCAAATAACCTCTCTCTTCCCTTCATATTTCGTCCATATAGAGAGAGAAAATCAGATTTGAGTGTTCTTGAAGTATTATATAAGTTTGAGGGAGAAAAAAAAAGAGAAGAAGAATAAGGAGCCAAGGTGAAGCAAGAGGTGTTTTCCTAAAGCTAAGTCCTTCTATCCCACCATCCTTGAGTCCTCTAAAAAAGTAAGTAAAACCTCTAAACTTTGTGTCTAATATCCCTCAAAATATCCCCCAACACATCCTTTAAACACTCTAAGGATCAAGAACCGAAATCAAACCGAAAAGGCGTCGTAGTAAAAAATTAAGGGTTGCTTTGTTTATGAATGATATGAGATGTTGTTGTGTGATGTTATCTTTGAGTTTGATGACCTCTAAGTGTACTGGAACCTTGATATTAAAGTCTAAAATACAAGCATGCAAAGAAATGAAACAAAAACTTGACATGGCATAAGTAGAAGACTTGAACCCTAAGAGGCTTAATTTTTGAGAACTTTGATGTTTCTGGCCTGAGATTTGAAACGCCATAACTCAATGTAAAAAATTGATATAAGCATGTTCTTTGTGTCCAGATTTATCTTTTTGTGTTATCTTTCATCCAAAGTTGGTTTAAACTCATTTTCATAACCAGAACTCAAGATATTACAATTTTACCGAAGTGTGTCATTTTTCGACTAGTAAACACTATCGACTTGGAAACCATATTTTAAAATGAGATCCGAAGTTTTGTCAAAACATGAAAGTTGTAGATGACATATATATATATATATATACCTATTAAAAAGAAGAACAAAATATTGAGTCTTGATAGGTCAAAACGCCTTTGAAAATCTCTATTGAGTTTTAGCACCCAAGGAACATTTTATTACATATTTTTATATAGCTCAAAACCCCTATTTTGTGTGACCTATTCCAAAAGCAGTCTACATGGATATTGCAGATAACATATTGAAGCACTTGATGCCCAAAAATCAGATCTTAAAGCCTCGGGATGATACCCCAAAATCGTTTCAAACCCTCTATCCAAAATCGACTCTGCTGAGTTTTGACGGCTGACAAAACCTACTTTTTAAAATGGATAAAACGTCTAATTTGTTCCAAACAACTACCCTTAACTCTAAACGTAAAACTTGTAGGGGACTTGTTGAACTAGAACATAGTAAAAATGGGCTCATTTGGACTTGATATGATACTTCAAAATCGAGACCAACAGAAACATGTTTTTGGTAAAATCTTAAGAAAAGTGCTGAATCATTTTTTCTTAGGATGTTTTGTTCACCCTTTTGCCTTAGGTTTGGAGCTTGGTGTTAAACATGAGAGTTGTAGAAAATATTTTTATCTAATTTTTTATAAAGATCAGATCTTGATTCCAAGTCTAGACACCTCAAAACTTTGTCGGCTCTTTTAATTTAATACTTGATATTTGGCCTTATAGTTGCTAAGTGTGATTTGAGTATCCTTTACTGTGAGACCCAAGTTTTATATGATGATTAGTTGATTAGTGCTTATTTCTGAATATATGATGATTATAGCGCATGCCATTGTTAGTTGTGCTTCAGAATATAAGTTATTATACCATGAGCATTGTGATTATGGCACTAGAGGCATCTTGTGGGTTACCCCTTGTATGTTTTAAGTTGTATCTTGACATGATTGATGTGTCGGTGTTGACAATGGGCCATGTGCATCCTTAGCCGTGTTGCGTCCTGAGCCGTGTTACGTCCTGAGCCGTATCACGTCTTGAGCCAAACTATCGCTGTACGCTGTAGTGATTGGGAAAGCTGATGTACAAGAATCTAACGTATGGGAATGTAATGGTACCATTCAGATTTTTGTGTCGTGTATGAATAACGTTGGGCTATGTATGTCCTGAGCTGTCTTACGTCCTGTGCCGTATCACGTCTTGAGCTGAACTGCTGCTATATGCTATAGTGATCGGGAACGCTGATGTACGGGAACCTAATGTACGGGAACATAATGGTGTCACTCGGATTATTGTATTGGATATGATAACTTTAGGCCATGCATGTCTTGAGCCGTGTTACGTCCTGAGCCGTATCACGTCTTGAGCCGAACTGCTGCTATATGCCGTAGTGATCGGGAACGCTGATGTATGGGAACCTAACGTACGGGAACGTAATGGTGTCACTCGGATTAATGTATTGGATATGATAACTTTGGACAATGTATGTCTTGAGCCGTGTTACGTCCTGAGCCGTATCACGTCTTGAGCCGTATCACGTCTTGAGCCGAACTGTCACTATACGCCATAGTGATCGAGAACGCTGATGTACAAAAACCTAACGTACCGGAACATAATGGTGTCATTCGAATTATTGTATTAAGGTTGTCGTTCTTGATTCTAAGTCTAGGGCGTCCCTGGTTTCCATGTTCAAAAATCTTTTGGGATGAATTGCCCTTGTGCACCCTGGGCGTGTCCTTGGTGTTTGAAATGATTTATAGATATTGCTGGGCACCATGGGTTCATCGCTGGCATTCTGATTTTGATGATTTAGACTTTGGGTTGACGCCAAACGAGCATCCTTGTTCTTAAGGTGGGAATTGTTGGCTCGGATAAGGGTGGCTGATAATTGGTTGGCCCACCCCCGCGCCGTTGCCATTGAGTAAAACAACTATGGCATGATGCCTGGCGACACATTTACTATTCGCAATGAGGCAAGGATAGGTTTGGTGATTAAAATCCTATCAAGTCTACTCTAGTGATTCCCGGTGTGGAATTCATGTTATAATCTGGGTGCATGTTGGGATGGGCATCTACATTTCATACACGGTATCTCATATGCACATGTTTATTGACTTATTGCTATCCTGTAATAAATTTGTCTATCTCGTTTACTATAAATTATACTGAGTGTTATACGGTATGTGTTGTGGTGAATTTTGTGCCGGGAGATTAGTTAGAAGGTTAGAGTGTTTTGCTTCTGAGCCTTGGCTTATGGCATTCGTGCCATAAGTGAGGAGGAGTTCTTAGAGGAAGTCGTCCCAGAGGGAGAAGAAGAGTTTGAAGAACAGGGTAAGTTCCAAGAGTATATGGATTTTGCTGATGCATTCTGAGGAGTCGAGACCTCTGCTTTTGTTTTTATATTCAGTTCTCTCGTGCTTAGTGTAATTTTTAAAATTTCTTGGTGAAACTGTAATAGTTATGTAATTTTGAATGGTTCAGAACTCTTTTATTATGTAATAACTAACGCATGTAAATATGAATGAATGGTTAGAATATCCATTTATTTATATTTATATATGTCCTGACGTGCCCAAAGGACGTGGCGTCACATTCTCGATTGTCCGTAGCCCACACAACGTTTGAAGGAAATATAGTAGAATGTCTGACAGGAGCTTCAACTCACAATCAAATCGTAGTTGAAGAATCGACCGGTAAAAAGGTATTCTTCTAAATTAACTTTGATTGCAAGAATTTTATTTTTGATCATTCGACGTCAAAAGTTTTATCTGGAGCCTGTTTCGGCGTTTGTCCGTCCAGTTAATTTTTACTTACAATCGTTTGCAAAAACAATGATCTTCGTAGTTTTTGCCTCCATCAGTTTGAGCTTATTTTCTTTACATGCATGGTGTGTATAGTAAAATACCAAAACTAAAGAACTTAAATATGCCATAAATCTCATGAAAATCAACATGCAAGCACATAACAACTCACATACTTCAAAACAGTCCCTAAATCTCACTATTACGCCTTTTAATCACGCATTTTGATTCTAGTTCTTGGTTTTGTGTTTGAGGATGAGTTGAGATGAGTTTGTTGTGAGGATGAACAAAGGGTTTAGAGGTTTTCTTACCTTCTAGATGGATCTCTAGGTGGAAGGATGAAAGAACTTAGCTTTATAAGTCTCTATGGACCTTCCTAGCTCCTCCTCCTTCCTTCTTATTCTTTCTTCCCTTGGAGCACTTCAGAATTTTCTGGTCTCTCTCTCACACTCTAATTGCCGAATATGGTGGGGAAGAATGGGGCTCATGGGTTCTTTTTATAGAGGAAGAGATAGTAGAATTAATTATTAAGGTGTAAGATTTATTTTAAATTTTCTAAATTTCCATGGGTTGCTTGGGAGGCATGGTCTTTTTGAGGAAAATTTGTAAGAGATTTCAGATGGGATTTTGGCTGGGACTGTTTGGGAAGTTCAAAAATTTTGAATTTTTCTTTAATTGCTTGTTTGGTGATGTTTTGGTATTACATTGTCCAAGAAAGTACTTCAAAAATTAATTTAATATATCTTTTTAGTCTTCTTATATATAAAAATGAATTATTTTAATAAGTTTATGATTAGTTTATTGTTTTTAAGTGAAGGTAACTAAGTTAATTTAAGCTATTTTGACAAGATGCTTCATTTTGGCTTTATTAGGTGTGTAAGAACATTAATAATGATTTATTTACTTTTTTTTCATAAAATATTATATTAGTATTAATATTAATTGTTTGAATATTTTTTTAGATCATAATGATACTTGATTTGTATATATATATTTTTTAATTTGAGCTTAAAATGCAAAAAGTAGCTTTTTGGCACACTTTTCCATGCATGGCCGGCCCTAGAGGGGCATTTTGGTCATTTTGTTTGCTATTTTGTCCTTTGCTTCTTATTTTAATTTGAATTTTTAATTTAGGTTGTCCGAGTGTCAAATTTTAAATTTTTAAAAACTTTTTTGTGTCTTAGGGGCAAAATGGTTATTTTACACTTCTTATGAGATTTTATGATTTTAAATTATTATTTAATAATAATTAAATAATTTTTAGGATGCTAGGGGTTTTCTTCTCGCATTAGGATTTTTGCGTCTCGGGTATAGGTCTCTAGGGTTTCGGACCAAATTAGGGCTTCTATTCTTTTGGTGACCTAAGACCTTATGGGTTCACCGTCACTAATTCTAAGGTTTAATACCGGGTCCTTACAATCTGCCATCTCTTAAAATAAATTTTGTCTTGAAAATTTCGTCCCGTACTTCTTCGTGTGAATGACTGTGGATGGCTTACTTGCATTATGTCTTTTTATCCTCAAGTTGGCTTTTTCACTTCCGTGGTGCTGTCATAGAGCTTGTATTAACAGAATTGTTTTTCTCTTAGAGTATCTTCCTTTGGTGATCTCGGATCTTTATTGAGCACTCCTCGGGGTTAATTGAAAAGGTCGTCTATTCGATGTAAAGGGTATCGATTCTTGATCGTCACTTTAATAGTCTACGTAGAGTCGTAGAGTCCTGTCCTTTTGGAAAACAATGCCGGTGCACCCCATGACAACGTGCTTGGGAGAATAAAACCCTTGCTGAGCAACTCCTGAAGTTGATCCGTTAATTCTTTCAGCTCGGCAGGAGCCATTCAATGTGCCGCGATCGAAATCGATGCAGTGCCTGGTTGGAGTTCTGTAGAAAACTCGATCTTTGGATGCGGTGGGAGTCTGGGTAGTTCCTCTGGAAATACATCCCCGTATTCATATACAACCCGTGGTAACTCGGTAGCTGGTAAGGTGTTTGTACTGGTGAGTATGCAAGCTAATCTTTCCATGAAGTTACTCAATTTGCACACCTTCGTGTTTCTTGAGGTCAGGGTTTCGCGTCATTCTCCTTGGATTCGTATGATGGTTTCATCTTCTGCACGCACCCATATCGTCTTCTGACGGCAATCGATGATGGATTGATGTCCGAAGAGCCAATCCATGCCGATAATCACATCGTAACCATTAAAGTCCATGACTCGCAGGTCGCATGACATAAGGGTGTCGGTTACTCTTAATGTGAACATCCTACAAACGGAGTCTACTCGTGTGTGATCTTCTATGAATGTAACGACACTTTGGGTCTGACCTAATGTTTCTGGTTCCAAGAGTAGAGATTTCATATAGGCCAAAGATAAGAAAGAATGGAATGCTCTAGAATCAAACTAAGGTTTTGAATAGCACGAACATACTTTGTATGACTTAGGTATCTTTCATTTCTTCCTCTTGCAAAGACAAGGCTCTTTCTCTTGTTGTTCTGTTTCCATTGTCATTCCTAGCATTCCTCAGCCTTGCTCCGTTGTTAGGTCCCCCTTGAGGCCTTTGGTCCCGATTGAGTGATGGCCTTCCAAACTTCCCCTACTTCAAATGTGGACAGTGTGACCTCTTGTGTCTGGGTTGGTTGAAATTAAAATAGAATACTGGGTTTGTCTTTTGTTTTCTCAACTGTTTCTTCTGATCGTCTAGTGGGTATGGCTTTGCATGCATGAATTTCTTGTTGTTCTTGCACGGTTTTTCTTGATTGCCCTCTTCACTTCTTAATGGGCATTGTGTTCTCCTATGCCCGGGTTGGTTGCACCTATAACAAGCCTTTGCTGGTGCTTGCTGCCACTTTATTACCTTAATCCAGACTTCTAATGCTTAGGAATAGGCCTCCTCTTTGGGTGCCGGGACACTCTATACCCTTAGGTTCAATAAGTACCATTACCCTTCCTGTGGTGCCTTCTCTTGTGATCGGCCCATATTGGCCGCTAGGTCTTACAAGATCTGGGCCAGGACCAGGACTTGCATCTCATCTTTGGCTCCATTTACTTTTATAGGGCATCTAGGAATTTATCTTTGTCCAACCATCTTTAAGAAACAAGGAAAGAGAAGGGTTATCGAGCTACCTATTAAAGTTAGTTCTACACATAGAGTGAAGGCATGTCACACAACACGTTTATTACCATGAAAAAGTTTTATCTAAAGAGATCCTGCCATCCTTACTACAGATTACACGTGAATCACAAAACTGTTAGTGCGTGGCTACTAACAACACTCTCATCAGGGGTGGCACCTTGCTTAAATCCTAATTTTAATGGGCAATTAAGAGACCTCCTTTCTTGAGCTCTATGTAATTTTCCTAGATTGGATTTATGGTCTATGTCATTGGTCAGTAAAACTTTCCAACTTGATCTTCTCGATTGTTTTGAGTACACTATTTGTCATAACAATTGGTCTTTCTCTAGCTTTTATTCCGCATATCGATGACTCGCAGTATTGTTCACACAAAGCTTCATATGGTTGCATGCAAATGTTGGCTTGGCAACCGTTATTGTAGGTGGTGCGGCGCAGAGATTTTGGATTTTGTTCAAAAATAGAGAATTCAAGAGTTATTTTGAAAACTCTTAACACCTTGAAAACTAAAAATTTGGAAAACCCTTTTCTATTGAAAATTAGAGTAGTCACTTGATTTTTGAGAAAAAATAAGAAAAAAAAGGAACCACCAATTTTGAAAATGTTTAACCATAGAAAACATGGGTTTGGGGGCTAAGGTACGAATTGAAAAAAGTGTTAGACACCCCATTCACCCAACCGTGAGGTTGGCCTCTACTAATTATGATTGGCTCTTAATTATATTTCTCAAATGCATGTAAATACAAAGAGTGGAGGCAAAGAGAGAATAATCGAAATCAAGTAATGAAAATAGCATAGCATAGGTATATAAAACACAAAACAAAGCATAAAAGAAATCCTAAGTCCTAAAGCATGTAAAGTCCGTGAAGGTATGTGTGTTGCACGGGTTGCATGCGTTGTGTGTGTTGCACGGGTTGTGTGTGTGCATTGACGGGGGTTGCGGTCCATCGGTGAAAATTTGTGAAGGTACATGGATTGCATGAATTGCATTATGGTACGGATAGACCAATTTTTAAATTGTTTTTAGGAGTCGTGTGAATCGCATTCTAAAAACCCTTTTTCAACTGTTTTCAAGGCTCCTGTGAGTGAGTCAAAAGATGGTTTGTATCCTCTCTTTTCCTTGATGTGAAATTATTTTAAAGGCTTGAAAGATAGTCTAAAACTACACGTCGTTTTCTTAGCATGTTTAGCTTATACTGCATGCCTGTCTAGTTTTTGCTGAGCCTTGGCTCACGGTGTGGGATTTTCTTTTCTTCTGGTACCAGTCACGCAGGTTGATCTGGAGGTGGTGGAGAGGTGGAAGAGCTGTAGTCTTTCTTTTTGTTCTTTTGTTACATGTATGTTGTAACATGTTTTCCGGCATTGGAGCCATGTAATGTTTGCCATTTGGCGATTATATACAATGCATGTATGGTTTATTTTGAGAATGTATTCTCGGGCTGGGTGTTGTGGTTGTTTGTTTGTGGGTGTTTCACGTAGCCCAGAGTTTGGGGCGTGATAGATTGGTATCAGAGCTCTGGGTTTGAATACCTAAGAGTCGTGGAAAGAGGTTGCATCACCGTGTGAGGTTGATTGTGTGTGCTTGGCTGCATGTGTTTAGATGTTTTGATAACATGAATGTGATAACATGCGGGTCGTACGTGAATGATGTGTATATGTGAGCATGGAGGTTAAACTGTGGGATTGATTAGTCCTGCCTTTGGGCGTTTGGATTAACAAACTTGGGAGCCAAGTTAGAAATGCGTTTAGCTGACGTGATTTCTAGCAAGGAATCTGAGTAGGTTACCTAGATTGACACATCATTCTTGTTGGTTCTCCTCGGTATGTGGGGTTTTGTTTAGCATGAATCTATGTGTCTATGTGTTAGCATGCTAGGTGTTTAGCATTTATGTTCATGCTATGTGCTGCATCTCATGTTCTGTCTTTTTCGTATAGATGCGATGTCTGCGAGGAGAGGGCGAGGCCGTGGCCATGGTGTTGGCCAAGGGGATATTCCTATCCCTGATGTTGGGGATGCAAATGCTCCCCAAGGACCTGTTGACATGGTAGAGTTATTGCGTGCGCTGATGGGTTCCATCGACCAGTTGGTTGAGACATTTAGAGGTGAGACCGGTTGGGAGAGAGAGGGAGTGCCTGAGGCGAGGGCTACAGTAGCGATGCGGGAGTTTAGACGTATGGATCCACCTACCTTTGCTTGGGATCCTGATCCTATTGTGGCAACAGAGTGGCTGGAGTTGGTGACTCAGATCCTGGACACATTACAGAATGTGGAGGATGAGTTACGGGTTTCTTTTGCCGCCTTTCAGTTGAGAGGTAATGCTCACTTGTGGTGGAGATATATCAGGACCATAGTGGAGGTCACATGGGCAGCCTTTATAGGATTGTTTCTGGAGAAATACTTTTCGGCTTTGAAGAGGGATTTGTACAGGGAGGCGTTATACACTCTTACCTAGGGGCGATGGACATTATGCAGTATGAGGCCAAGTTTATGAGCTTGTCCCGATTTGCTCCAGAGTTGGTGAGCACAGACGAGCTACGATCTATGAGGTTTGAGCGGGGCTTGAGGTCGGCGATCAGGGAGCATGTGGTTGCATTGGGGCTTCGTGTCTTCACAGAGCTGGTGGAGGCAACAGCGAGGGTTGAGAACACTATGACTGAGATTCGAGCTTCTAGGGAGGCCAGGACATCACAGGGTGGGACCGAGGCACAGACTGGTGGACGTTCCAGCAAGAGGTAGAGGTCCTCTAGTGCTAGCTTTCTCCCATCTTGGTTACCACAGCAGTTCTCTGCACCAGCACCATCAGTGGCTTCATCTAGGAGGTCAGAGTAGAGGGAGTTGATTAGCTATCAGTGCAGATAGCCGGGGCATCGTGTGTTAGAGTGCCCACAGCCTAAGCGGTCCCAAGGTTCGTGGATTCAATCACAGGAGAGAGAGTTACAGATTTGCTATGGATGTGGCTAGCCTGGACATGTTCGCAGGAACTGTCCCCAGAGAGACAGTACGTCGAGTACAGTGAGCACACCAGAGAGCTCGTATGTGCAGGAGCGACAACAGTATCCTGCGATTCAGACTTCCCGAATAGTAGGTGGGAGTATGTCAGTTCAGTCAGTACGGCAGTCGACAGCGCCGAGTTCTGGTAGACAGGACAGAATGGGATTGCCCCGAGCATATTCTCTTTTAGCTCCTAGTTCTTCGAGGGCACCGGTCGTGCCAAATGATGCAGATCTGCCTTCAACGAGCAGAGGTACTTTCTGAGTATGCATGCCTTGGGCCAATTTCCTTGTTGCATCAGTTTGGGAGTCGGTGATAGATTCCATGGATGATGTGCTGTGTTGAGGCAGTGGTTAGTGATGATATAAGGTTGGGGTGAGTGGTAGATCCCTTGTCTTTGAGATAGTTGGCCACTATTTAGGATGCCTAACCTTGTTTGACCATATCCTAGGAATGGTTTGGCTGACCATCTCGTCTGCCCGTGTCGATTGCAATCGACGGTTTGTTGTTTTGACATTGAGTTGAATTTTGGGGGCAAAATTCTTTTAAGGGGGTAGAGTTGTGAGACCTTGACCCATTTTTATTTTTTTTGTGATGTTTATCGATGTGTTGGTTATGATTTTAACCGTTTTAAAACTTCATGTTTAAGAGATGTGTTATGCATGCGCGGGTTTGGTTTTGTTTTTGGTTTGGGTTTGCTCCAGTGTTGACCGCTCGAGCGGTGGGAGCGCGCTCGAGCGGGGTGGTGCCAAGGTGTTGGGCTGGTGGGTGACTGCTCAAGCGATGGTATCGTGCTCGAGTGGGGTGTTGGCAGAGGGGCATGTTGGCAAGGGTCCGCTCGAGCGGGGCCTTGGGCGCTCGAGCAGTGGTGGCTGGGCACAAATCTCTATAAAGCCTATTTTATCTCAGTTTTTGAAACAAAATATCTTTCGAATATTTTTTTCTCTCCCTACAAGTTTTCTCTACCTTCTCTCCAGCTTTCGGAGGGCCCGAGGCTTGGGTTTTGGCGATCGAGTAGAAAATCCGTGATCTACGCGACGAGGGTTTCGTGTTCATCCGGACGGATTCTTGTTTTGGCAAAGTGCATTTTTTGAGGCATCGAGCTTTTAGCTCTCTGAGGTAGGATCCTAGACTCTCATGTCTTATAAGGGTGCTACGTGTAATCATGTGTGTTTTTACCGATCAGATTATTGTAGATCTGATATCATGATTAAGTTGGGTTTTTGGGTTTAAAACTCGTTGTTTGTCATTTTTAATTGATGGAATCGGGTGTTGTGGGTTCCTTATGAGGCTTTGTAGTAGTCTTGGTCATGGGTATGCCGTGGGTGTCAAATTTGGGCAGCATTCAAAAAATATATGTATTTTATTCTTTGGGGTTTGCCTTTGGGGCAGTGGCTATGGTCCTAGGGTGTTGTTGGATGTGTGGTGGTTGGACCTTGGTTTCCGATTTGGCGTCCTATGGTATTCAATTAATTAATTTATGGGAATTAGTTGATTCAAATACCTGTGAATTTCTTTTGGTGTTCAGTTGGTCGTGTGGTGGTTTGGGGGTCGTGTCGTGGCCTTGGGTGTGTGTGTGATGCTGTCCTTGAGTGTGACGTGTTTGGTTAGCTTTGGGTGTTGTGGCACTATTGTGTGCGTGTTGGTTGTGTTTGGGACGTGTAGGTCCATGGTTCTGTTTTAAGGTTGGGTTCTGGTAAAAATCGATCTGAGGGAGGTTCAGGTGTTGATCTCCGGATTAGGTGTTGGTTGTCCCGGTGTGTGGACGATTTCAATTTGTGGATGGGTCGTTTAGGTATCGAATGACGGGTGTGTGGCATGTGATGTCGTGTCGGGTTTTGTGACGGGTGATGTCACGATTTGAGGTTATATGGCTATATGCATTTATTATTGGTTTTATGCATTTATAACTGTGGTTTATTATGCACGGATTATGTAAGTGGATTACATGATTTTGGTATCGTTATGTGTATCGTAGTTGCATGCTTTAAAACTCAGAAGTTCTGTAGGCATGGTTATGTTGAATATGAGGAACGGATGCATGTGGTGCTTGTCGCATGAGTTGCAGGTGTTGTGTGAGTTGCGTGCGTAACATGTGACGTGGTTTGTGTAACATAGTGATAGTACGTGATTTTATGCATTTAAATCCTGATTAGGTTATGCATGGGTATATGGAATGACATAGATGAACATGTGATTTGATAAATGTTAGCTCTGGCTGACGGTGCATTTGATAGGGCTGCGGTCCCTCGGTGAAAGTTCGTAAAGGTTAGGGCTGCAGTCCTTTGGTGATAGTTCGTAAAGGTGTATGGTAGGGCTGTGGTCCCTCGGTTTCAGTCCGTAAAGGTACATTGACGAGGGCTGTGGTCATACGGTGAAAGTCTGTGAAGGTGTGTATGTTGCACGAGTTGCATGCGTTGTGTGTGTTACACGGGTTATGTGCGTGCATTGACGGGGGCTGCGGTCCATCGATGAAAACTTGATAAGGTACATGGAATGCATGAATTGTATTACGGGATGGATAGACCAGTTTTTAAATTATTTTTAAGAGTTGTGTGAATTGCGATCTAAAAACCCTTTTTCAACTGTTTTCAAGGCTCCTATAAGTGAGTCAAAGATGGTTTGTATCCTCGCTTTTCCTTGCGTGTGAAATTATTTTAAAGGCTTGAAAGAGAGTCTAAAACTATATCTCGTTTTCTTAGCATGTTTAGCTTATACTGCATGCCTGTCTAGTTTCTGCTGAGCCTTGGCTCATGGTGTGGGATTTTCTTTTCTTCAGGTACCGATCACGCAGGTTGATCTAGAGGTGTTAGAGAGGTGAAAGAGCTGTAGTCTTTCTTTTTGTTTTTTTGTTACATGTATGTTGTGTTGGGAATGTGCACTGAAAAATCATGCTTTTTATGTATTTTATTCTAGATCCCTAGCATATTAATGAGAAACATTTTGAGATGGTTTTGCATTTATGGTTTCATATTTATATTTGTGAAGTATG
>JAULJZ010053858.1:0-13880 GCA_032270985.1 Heliamphora pulchella
TATGATGCTTAATTGAGATATGCTTAATAGAGATCCGATTGGGTAAGGCTGTCGAAACTCTACTGAGGGCGCTGCCCTCAGACTCCTGCCTAGGGGCGCTATCCCTAGAAACCCCACTAGGGGCACTACCCCCTAGAACCCCCACCAGGGGGCGCACCCTCTGGAACCTTGCCACATGATGTTTTAGGGAGTTAAGTTTATGTTCAAAAATTAAAGCCAATTGAATTCAAAAAAATTCCAACAGAATTAGAAAGCATGAAGAACAAAGGGGAAAACCCCAATTTATATAACCCAGTAATTTGTGTTGACCCTATCCATTGGGGTGTCCACACTTTTAAGAGGGCATTCAGGATTATACAATCTTGAGTTTTGTGTTGACTCTATCTAGCATGGGGTTGACACCAGTGGTATTTGTGTCGACACTATTTATCTGAGTGTTGACACTTTTTGAATTTGTGTCGACACTAACTAACAAGATGTCAACACCTTTTAGACAACATTTAGGAAATGGAAGCACAACAAATTGGTATGAAACATATTATAAACAATCATCAATTAGGAGTACATAACATACAAAGTTCTATTCTTATATAAAAAAACCTTTTCTCATTAAGAGGTTTAGTGAATATAACAGCTAATTGGTGGTTTGTGCTTACAAATTCAAATTTAATATTTTTTTTTTGCACATGATCTCTAATAAAGTGATTTTTTATTTCGATATATTTAGTTCTAGAGTACTGTATGGGATTCTTGGATATGTTTATCGCACTAATGTTATCGCACTAGTGTTATCACACTTAATGGGAATGTGATTTAGGACAGCATCATAGTCTTCTAATTGTTATTTTATCCAAAGAACTTGTGCACAGCAACTATCTACTGCTGTGTATTTAGCCTCAAAAGTTGATAAAACTATTGAATTTTGTTTCTTGTTAAACCAGAATATGAGAGAGTGTCCTAGGAATTGATAAATTCCACTAGTACTCTTCCTATCAATTTTATATCTGGCAAAATCAGTATCTATTAGCCAAATAACTCAAAGACTATACCTCTAGAATAAAATAATCATAAATTTTGTGTACCTAAGATGTATATAAAAATGAACTTAATAGCAGTCGTGTGTGATTTTTTAAGATTTGCTTGATATCTAGTACACATACAGATACTAAATATTATATCAGATCTACTAGCAGTTAAATAAAGTAGAGAGCCAATTATACCTTGATATTTTTTCTCATCTACTGCCTTACCAATTTCATCTTTGTCTAGTTTTGTTGAAGGACACATTGAAGTTCCCATTGGTTTGGTATTTAACATGTCAAACCTCTTCAATAGATCTTTAGTATACTTGGATTGATTGATGAAGATTCTTTCATTTGTTTGTTTAATTTGAAAATCAAGGAAATAATTGAGCTCACACATCATGTTCATTTTAAATTTTTCCTACATGCACTTAGCAAAATCTTTGTAGAGTTTTTCATTAGTTGAGCAAAAAATGATATTATCAACATAAATTTGCACAACTAACATATCTTTTTCTTTTGATTTTATGAAAAAAGTTGTGTCAATTTTTTCTCTTGAAAAATCATTTTTTATTAAAAATTTGCTTGATATTTCATACCAAACACTAGCTTGTTTCAATCCACAGAGAGTTTGGAGAGTTTGTAAATATAATTTGAAAAATTAAGATTTTCAAAACCTAGAGATTGTTTTACATAAACTTCTTATACAATAAAATTATTTAGAAAGACACTTTTGACATCCATTTGATAAAATTTGAAGTTTTTAAAGCATGCAAAAGCAAATAGAATCCTAATAGCCTCTAACCTAACCACTAGTGTAAAAGTTTCACCAAAATAGATGCATTCTTCTTGATTGTAACCTTGGACTACCAATCAAGTTTTGTTTTTAAAGATTGCTCCATTCTCATCCATTTTATTTCTAGAAACCCATTTCATTCCAATAATGGAGTGATTCTTAAGTCTTGGTACTAAAGTCCAAACTTTATTTCTTTCAAATTGATCCAGCTCTTCTTGCATAGGCAAGATCCAACAATCATCATTTTCAGCTTCTTCAAAATGTTTTGGTTCGATTTAAGAAAGAAAAGTCAGGTTACCACAAATATTATGAAGAGAAGATGTAGTTTTGATACCCTAAGCAGGGTCACCAATGATCAAAACTTTTGAGTGATCATAGGCATACCTTCGTTTCTTGGGAAACTCCAAATTTTCTTGGTTTGAAGGTTCTTCATTTGGCTCAGCTGGAATTTGTTGCTCTATGTTGTTTTTATTCTGATTTGGCTTCTTTTGATCTTTGATAAAAATGTCCTCAAAATCCTTTTCAAAATCTACAAGGTTATCTTCACAAACATTTTTTGAAAAGCCAATACTAGATTCATCAAAAACAATATGAATGGACTCTTCCACAACAAGAGTCTTTTGTTGAATACTCTATAAACCTTACTAGAGCTAGGATATCATAAAATATCCTCATTAGATTTTACATCAATTTTTTAAAAAAAGTCTTTGCTGTTGTTTAGAACAAAATATTTACATCCAAAAACATGAAAAATAACTGATGTTGTGTTTTTTTTCATTTCATTGCTCATATGAAATTTTCCTAAAGGATGCTCTAATCATGTCTTTGTTCACAACGTAGCATGCCGTGTTAACTGCCTCAATCCAAAAATATCTTGGTAGGTTATTTTCACAGAATATGGTCTTATCCATTTTTTCAAGGGTCCTATTTTTTCTCTCAACTACACCATTTTGTTGAGGAGTTCTAAGAGCCAAAAAGTCATAGTCTACACCAATCACATCACAGAAAGTTTCAAAATCTTTTTTTTCAAATTTCCTATCATGATCACTTTTGATAGTTATGATCTGAAAAAAAAATTCATTTTCAATTTTTTTAAACATATTTAAAAAAACAATAAATGTTTCATATTTATGAACTAGGAATAATACCTAAATGTATCTAAAAAAGTCATTAATTACAATAAATGCATATCTCTTACTACTAAGGCTAAGAGTTCTGGTTGGACCAAGCAAATCCATGTGTAGTAGCTGTAGTAGCCCAGATGTTGAAATAACATTTTTTGATTGAAAAGAACTATTGACTTGTTTTTCCTACTGACATGCATCACGAATTTTATCTTTTTCAAATCTGAGTTGAGGTAGACCAACTACCAATCTTTTCTCAAATGCTTTGAAATTAAATTCATGTAAGTACGTCCAAACCTTCTATGCCATGACCAACTGTTATTACTTATTGCAGCTAAGCATTTTGTGTCATTTTTGGACATGTCATTTAAATTAAATGTGTAAATATTTTTATATCTATGACCTTCAAATATGACCTTGTTATCAGTTGTGCTTTCTATGATACACTTAGAGTGATCAAAAATAACTTTGTAGTCTTTATCCCAAAGTTAACTTATGCTTAAAAGATTATGCTTCAAATCATCAACAAGCAAAACATTTTCAATAGAGGGAAATGGAATTTTACCAATACTACTAATTCCACTGATTTTACCCTTGTTGTTGTCCCCAAAAGTCACAAATTCTCCATCTTTGGGTGTGAAAGAGACAATCATTAACTTGTCTTCTGTCATGTGTCTTGAACAAACACTGTCAATGTACTACTTCTCTTCCTTGAATGAGGATTTGAGACATACTTGCAAAAAAAAAATCAATTTTTTGACTTTTAGTACTCAAATTTTCTTGGGTCCACTTGAGTTTGTCCCATTAAAGTGTGTTCCCTTCAAAACACAAACCTTTTTTTTTAATAGTTTTTGCAAGATCTTTTCTTAAGGGGCAGTGTGCGACACTGAGACCATTTTTATACCAGTGAAAGCATATGGCACTAGAGTTGTTAGGAGATGCTTTTACAAATATATTACTGAACAATTTTTTGTTTCTTCTTTGGTTGGTATCCTAGGCCAGCTTTGTCAAAAACACATTTCTGCATACTTAGGAGTTTATCTAGGTTTTCTTTCCCTTGAGTGAACTTGTGTAAAGTTTTGGTGAGGTCTTTTACTTTTTCTTTTAAAGTTTGATTTTCATTTTTTAAAGAAGTAACCTGTTTTGAAGAAATCTATTTTTCCTCTTTTAAGGATTCTACTTCAGTGGAGTGTGAAAACCATCTTCTTAAGGATGACATTATTAGTACGAGATTTTCTTAACTCATTGTGCATTTCTGCAAAGGCAATTTAAGTTCATCTAAAGAAAAAGAGTCATCAATTAACTCACTGCCTTCTTTAACTACGGGACAGAAATTTGCTACTTCATTCACATTCTTTTCTTCATATAAGCTTTGTCATCACTTTTACCCTAGGCAGCTAACATTGCCTTCTTGTAGCACTTCTTATAGTGCTTATTGAGCTGAGGGCAATTAGCCTTCATGTGGCCAGATTTCTTGCATTCAAAATAGATTATTTCATCTTTTCTATTGCTGCTTTCTCTTTTGTGGCCTTTTTTTTTTGAAGAACTTCCTTCTTCTTTGTTTTTTGTTTCTCATGAATCTTTCGAATTTTCTAGTGATGAGAGTAATGCTACCATTCTCATCACTAGAGGCTTCTTCTTCTTCTTCTTCTTTTTTGAGGATGGATGGTTTTAAGGCTATTCCCTTCATTTTTTTGTTGTCCTCTTCGTCATCCATCTTTAGACTCATCCCATGAGTCATGAGTGAACCAAGCAACTCCTCCAAGTTGAGCTGAGTAAGATCCTTTATTTCTTGGATAGCTATCAGTTTGGGTTCCTAGTTCTTAGGCATGCATCTGAAAATTTTTCTTACCATTTCTACGTTAGTGTACACTTTTTCAAGAGATTTTAGTCTATTGATAATATCAGTGAATTTGGTGAACATATCAAAAATAGTTTCATCGTGCTTTATTTTGAATAGTTCATAGTTATGGACGAGCAAGCAAATTTTTGACACCTTAACTTGGCTGGTTCCTTCATGGATAACTTTTAATCTATCCCATATATCTTTTATAGTGTCACAGATAGCAATTCTATTGAATTCATTGGGGTTAAGTAAGTAATAAAGTAAGTTCATTGCTTTGGCATTTTTTTTTTGTATCTCCCTGATATCTTCCTCAATTCCCTCACTTTCAAGTTTAAGAATAGTGGAGCCATCCACTACTTTGTAAGGCCTTTTATGGTTATTAATGATGACCCTCCATAGGCCATAGTCAATAGTCTTGATGTATATTCTTATCATGGCTTTTCAATATTTGTAATTTATTCCATTAAATGAAGAATGTTTATTTGTGAACTGTCCCTTAGAGTGTATAAGGCCTATATTGGTTGCCATGGATCCTCTTAAACTGTTAAGTCAAAAAGCAATAGTCCTTTCTTTAATACCAATTGTTAGTCCTAGGCAACCCAAGATGTGGGTGAATTGGGTTTTAAAAATAAATAAACTATTTTAAAAACTGTTTTGAAAATCGTTTAATTTCACAAAGAGATAAAAGCACTTAAGCACAGAGAAATATAGTGTAGAAAAGTTAAAGAGGTAAGGTAGAAAAATAATAACTAGACACCAAGGATCTTATAGTGGTTTGGCTTCTTCACAAGCCTACGTTCACTCCTTAAAACTTTCCTTGAGAATTTGCATTTTACCGAATATTTCACAAGTGCATTTAAAAACCTTTTACACTAATGAATAGGGTTGTTCAAAAATTCGCCTAACCCGTCCAACTGCCCCGCATACGCCCACACCGCACCGATCCAAGCAAATTAAAAGCAAAAGGCAAAGCAAATTGGGCGGTTGAGAAAGAGACCACACGGGTCGGTTGATGGTAACGGTTTCAATTACTTCCACCTACTATTCAACCGACCTGCCCGCATATAATACTTATTACTTAATTATTTTTTATTTTATTGTTAATTTGTAGTTCATAACTTCTAACCTAATTATTAATTCGTAAGGCATAAACAGAAAAGTAAAAAATAAAAATTCTAGGTCTCAATATTTCATACCAAAATCATTTTTCTAATTTCTTTAACCCAAAATATTTTTGATTTCTAATTTTCTATAGCAATGAGCCAGTGCCTTCGTGAACCATTGACCTATATTTATTTATTTTATTTATTTTTTATTTGGTGTTTATTACCCTATATCATGAATGTAGAATGTTTATTTTTGTTAGTACTCAAATATATTGTTGGAATATTTTTTTGAATCTTTATATGAATATTTTGTTTAAACTGATGTAGTTTCTATTTTGATATTGAATTAATTGATATTTTAATAAAATATTTATTTAATTTTTAAATCGTCAATCTCCCCAATCTGCTATTGCAAAACCGTTAAAAAAAAAAACTAATTCGTCGGTTTTATAAAGCGGGTAGTTTGGCGGTGGATTAAAATTTTTTATACCACCATAAATAATTTGATTAATGGATTTTCATCCAATCCAATCCGCGCCGACCTGCGCGCACCCCTACCAATGAAGATGTTTCATAAACAAGCTCTGTTTTTTTAAACGCTCTGTTTTTTTAAACACTCTTTAGCTAAACCTAAGAAGTGCTACACGCTTTCTTAAAGGCTTCACAGGTGACTCACCCTTATTCTTACAATAAATGAAGGGAGAAAATTGTGAGTAAACTCACAAACACTCCTCATAAAGATTTTGTAATAAATACACAAGGAAGTGAGCGAATTTAGGGCTTGAATATTTAATGAGCTTGCAATGAACTTGAGAGAATGTTTGATAACTTTTAATGTACTCAATTCATCATATTCAATTTTCAGAAATTTACTCCTTTGATAGCCTGCTAAAGAAAACTGACCGTTGGTGGTGGGTGTAGGCAATTAATGTTTTGAAATGTTACTGTTGAACCAGGCGCCTTTTTTTGAAATTCGTCGCAAGTGTCGACACAAAACTTATTGATGTCGACACAGACTAGTCTTGACCTTGGTTCTTAGGAAAAAGTGTCGACTTATACTTCATAGGTGTTGACTCAACTTTTATCTCTTGGTCTTAGTACCTTAGGTTTGACACAAATTGGATCTGGTGTCGACTCATCGAGTTCTTTAGTTCTTTAGGTTGAAGCTTGGCGTCGACTCAAAACTGAGTGGTGTCGACTCAAGCCTTCACGTCTTTTTTAGTGTCGACTCATGTTTGCATTGGTGTCAACCTAGCCAAAGAACGTTGGCCTCTAGACTTAGGTGTCAACTCAACTTAAAGTTGGTGTCGACTCAAACTTCTGTTTCTCGGAGGACCACTTTGTGTTGACCCATATGTTATCTGGTGTCGACTCGAAGTTGAGTGGTTCCTGAAATTCCTTTTGGTGTCGACTCATATGTACTCTTATGTCGGCTCAAAGACTGAGTAGTTCCCGGAGGGCCATTTTATGATGACTCATATGTTTTTTGGTGTCGACTCAAAGACTAAGTGGGTCCCGGAGGGCCATTTGGTGTCGACTAATATGATATCTGGTGTCGACTCAAAGCTGAGTTCCGTCAAGGGTGGTGAGATATCGACCCAAATACTTGCTGGTGTCGACTCAACTTGTTCTTTGTGCCTCAATCTAAAGGTGTCAACTCAAGCATTCGCTGGTGTCGACTCAGTTTTTTTGTAGAGCTTCAAGCAAACCGTTAGAGGTGTCGACCCTTGGCTTACTAGTGTCGACACTTGAATTAAAAAACGGGCTCTACATATAGGTGCTGACCCAAAAGCCAAAGGTATTGACTCAAAAGCTCTTTTAAAGAACACAAAGTGTCGACTCATTTAGCATGAAGTGTTGACTCAAACTTTTTAGGAAACATTTTATTTTATTTTATCTTTTTAGACTTTAATTAGAAAACATATTTTGATAAAAATTATCAAAATTCATTTAAATGCCCTTAGGCTAATAGAAATGTTTACATCTACTATGAGTTGGCAAACGAGTTTAGATTGATTGTTTGGTTATAGTTAGCAGAGTAACTGAAGTTTGTTTGGAGTGGAGATAACTGAACATTTCAAATTTATTCAAATTTATTTGAACGAAAATTCTTTTGAATGGGTTGCTCCACTAGACACATGCATCCAAAAGTTTCATGTTTGTTCGAATCAAAATATTTGAACATTTTAAGTTTATTCGACTCTAATTATGTGACGAAACTCAAATATTTTAAGTTTGTTCAATGCTTTATACTTTGTTCCATGTGCGAGAAAGGTAGGTGGTGGATGGTAAGGAAAGAAGGAGATCTTGAGGTGGTGGTTAGTGTTACAAAAAATGGTTGGAGTGGAGCGAAAGTAGTGAAGAGGAATAATGATAGTAGTTCAAGGTAAAAAAAAAAAAAGCAAAAAAGAAAAGTGAGTGTTTAAAATATTTAATATTTAATTTTTTACTTTTCAATATAAACTCACTAAAAAATTTTATAATAATAAAGAAACATTATTAAATAGGAGTTGAAATATATTTTGTTTGCAGTTAAATTTATTCAATTTTCTATGAAGAGATGCTATGCGTCGCGCTGAATTAGTTGGTCACGCGCACCCACTGACTCCACCGGCACGGCACCTACCCTCGTCCCTGGCTTATTATCTGCGACTGCCTGCCTTTCACAATCACATTGACTTATCAATATCTTTGAATTAAAAAAATAAAACAAAATCAGTTCCGCTGGGCATTGACTGTTCTTGGTTCTGATTTGGGTTGGACCACCTTACTGTTCGTTCTTTTTTTTTTTTTTGGTTTCTGATTTGCTTTCAAATTTTTCTGCCTTTTACAGTTTACCATTATGGATGCTATCTATAATAACGTTAAAGATATACTGATAATGGTATAGCAATAACACCAGCAAAAGGGCAACTGTCTCATGGGAGTTTGGGAGAGAGAGTGGTAGACTGGCAGCTGAGTGGTCTGGTGCAAAGAGAAATGCGGAGCGGTGGCGGTGGCGCTGAGTGGGAGTTGGGTATTGTTAATGATAATGAGAATGAATTTGAGCAGCGGGTGGTGGAGACGGTGAAAGTATGCCAGCACAGGAAGGAGCCGCCGCTCGTTTGGGCAATAGAAGTTGCGAAATGCGTGGGCTCTGCCGGTCTAGGGCTCCCCAGTGCGGAGCTGGGCCACTGCCTGGTCTCTCAACTCTGTCTCTCCAACAACAACAACAAGAACAGCTGCCAAAACCACAACCCCAACCCCAACCCCAACCCCAACCCCAACCCCAACCCCTCCCTCCCCCTATGGAAGTTCCTCGACCAAGCCCTCTCCTCCGCCCTCATCTCTCCGTTCCAGGTCCTCGCCCTCCTCACTTCCAGGTTTCTCTGTCTCCCTTTCTATCTACGTTTATAATTTACTGTTTACGATTTCATATTCCGTTATCTTTGTTTTCCGTTTTTTTAAACCTATGTCATTTACTAAGTGATGTAAGGGAGTATTTTATATATAACTTCAACAAAGTGGACTGGCTTTGTAAGAATTTTATGCAGAAGATAAAACAATATCACGATATTATGGATTCAATTTGATACATGACATTAAAAGAATTCTGGAATTTTTGCTTAAACCCAAAGAGGTATAGCCTAATGTATTTATATTAATCTATGACGCGCGGTTGCATGTACGTGGTACGGGTACACAGGTACGATGAAATTTAAAAACATATGGTACAGGTACGCCTGTGGTACGGCGATAAATTTATTTATTTATTTGTATTTTTTTAGCATTACATTACATTACATTACATATATGTTAAATACAATTTTTTTTTTTTTACTTACGAGAGAAAAAATTAAATGTTAGATCATATAAGTATTGTCGTCCTAAGGCTGTGTCTTTGGCAATTGCTAGTCGGAATTGTAAATGGCGAATACTTGTTGGGCTGGACGACAATTGCTATGGCAACTGTATTGGTTGAAAGTAATTTTCTGCGGCCGTAAACCCTAAATGAAAGTATAAGAAGATGTATTTTCTCACACAAATTTAAAATCTTAACATTTTTATTAAATTAATGAATCTAAATTATGTTTTTAATACTCAAATTTATCTTTATATTAAGAGAAATAGCATATTATTTACTCTAGAACTTTTTTAATTTTTGAAAGTTTCATATAAGTCTTAATATATCCACTCATGTACCCAAAACGTACCGTTGCCGTACCGAAAACGTATCGGTGCCGTATCCGACAATTGGAAAAGTGCTCGGTACTTTCTCACTGTACCTGACACGTACCGGTGCCGCACCGTTACCGTACCAATAACCAGTGCGTACCCAATGCGTGTAAGGCACCATTTCCGGAGTACCCGTGCTTCATAGATATTAATCAAAGTTTACATGAAAGGAAAAACTAATCTTGACAAGAAAGGAAATAGAAATCAATAACAATTACAGAAACAATTTTAAAGAATCAATTCCGACAATGACAACAACATAAATTTCACATAAAACAAGAATACTAACTACTAAACTTTATCAATGTATAAGATTCCACTAAAAAGATAACCTTGAAGTAGACGAACTCTCGAACTTGATTTTAAGTTGTCTGTGTGTATCAGATCATCAAATCATTTCTCTTTGTAGGCAATCGAGTCATCTACATGCGGTGGTGTAATTTCATGTTTTGTACTCAGGTGGTATTTGATAAAACAAAAAATTAAGTACTACAAACTAAATGTTGAATTGTTTAAGTTGAAGCCTTATTTATTAAGTATTGGAAACTAAATGCAGAATTATTTAACTTCAAAAGCTATTTATTTTTAGTTTATTCTTTCACTTTTTATATCATGGGAGTGAGGTGGAGGTGGTGGTGGTGATGGTGCATGTGGAGGAAATCGTTGCAATGATGACGATATTTAAAGTGAATGACGATGGTGACAATGATGATGATGTTGGCCATGGTAGTAGGAGGGGTAGAGGTAGAAGGGTGGTGGCATCAATGTTGGTGGTGATATGATGGTGGAAGGACGCGTTGGCTATAGCAACAACGAAAATAATAGTGGAGGGGGAGGTGATAGTTTAGCGATGGTGGTCGAGGGATGACGATGTGGTGTTGGTGGCTGTGATTGTAATGTGGTGGCTGTGGTGGAGGGATGGTGTTGGCGAGTAAGCTGACATGGTTGGTGGTGATGGGTGGTGGTGGTAGTTGTGCATATTGGTGGCGGTGGTGGTAGTTGTGCATACTGGTGGTGGTATGTGGTGGTGGAATGGTGAGGGTGGTGGCCATATGGTGGTGGTGGCGGCAGCAGCATGGTAGTGATGGTGGCGACATCATGGTAGGTTGGTGGTGGGGGTGGTTGTGGTGGTATGGGGTTTGGACGGTGGTGGTGGTGGTGGTGTCATGATGGTGGCATGGTGCGGGTAGTGGTGGTGGGAAAAGTAGCAATAATGGTTTTGGCATGGTGAATCGGTGATGTTGGCAGTGTGGGGTGGTAGGGGGTTAGGTGGCGGTGGTGGTAGGGGCATGGTGGTGGTAGGGGTTTGCTGGCAGTGATTGAACAAAAATATTATTGATTCCAGATCTCAGACTGCATTTTGTTTACACACGAGACATATTTATACACAAAGATACACGTGTCAATTACATTAACCCCCTCAATCTTCCAACTAACTCGAGCTAAGCTAACCAATTCCGCTAACACCTTGTCTAAACAGAATCAGATGGTTTATAATTCTGATATGCTGCTACTGAGGTGTTGAAGTTACTAAGCTGTTGTTTCTTGATCACTTGATGATCAACCATCATCCTTGATAGTTACATTATCATCCCCCTTAAGCGAATAAGTAGAGGAGTGATTATTATCCTTGTTGCTTTTAAAACAAGTATTAGAATAAAAACAGTGTATTAGTATGGAATACTTATGTGCACTTCTGTGTTCTGGAGCAATTCACGTTTAATCAAGCATGGAACATAAAACCAATCTTTCTATTTCTTACTCAGCCACAAGAAATGAAGGGTCGTCTCGAAGTACACATGGTTTCTCTGGAAATAAATTTGTCACTGGTTATACAAGAGGAGGACGAGCCTATTTTAGAGGTAGTAGAGGAAGAAATACTAACTTCAATTTTAGAAGTGCGAGAAGAGGTGACAGGCATAACTATACCACTAATTTAAGTTCATTTACTGTCTGTCAAATCAGTGGCAAGGAAAATCACTTTGCTTTAGAGTGTTGGCATAGAATGATCCTAGCTTTCATTCTTTAACAGTCTGCAATGTCTCTCCATCAAATGATATGCGAGCTTTCATGTCTGCAGTGCCATCGACTATTGCACCAAACTGGTATGTTGACTTGGCAGCTACTAATCACATGACAAATGATTTGGCTAATTTTCAGTAATATCAACCATTTAATGGAACTGATCAGGTCACTTTTGGCAATGGTAACGCACTCCCAATACTTAACACTGGACAGGGTGTTTTCTCTACTCCAAGCTATTCCTTCCAATTGAACGATATTTTGCATACGCCTAAAATTGGTCCGAATTTGCTCTATGCTCCTCAATTTACATCATATAACTAACTCTAGCTAAGCCAACTAATTCTACTGCCATGTCTAGCAGAATCAGATGGCTTATAATTCTGATATGTTGCTAATGCGGTATTGAAGTTACTGAGCTACTGTTGCTTGATCACTTGATGATCACAACATTCTTGATAGTTACATTATCAATGACAATAGTGTGGTTGTAGGCATGGTGATGGTGGCATGGTGGGGGTGGAACCTTACACTATTTATGCTGAAGACTTAACATTGAAGACTTAACATTGAATATAATAGATGCATTCAGTATGTAAATATGAATATAATAGATACAATGTACCTATACATGTACATATAGATGTATTCACCAATACTTAGTTACCATTAAGTTCATATACATATAACCTTCTTGGTGAGATTAATCTAGCATAATCATGCATTGGCCATGTTAGGGTAATAAATGCTAACAATTTTGCAGTTGCCCTGCATGATTATATGTCATAATAAAATTATTATCATAACATGACCAACATTTTCCCAATATTAGGTCACAACTTCATTTTTGTTCAATGATGTTATTAGTATCAAATCATTATAGCTATTGAGTTTCTCATTGACTCAAGACTACACAATACTTATTATACTAATTTTTGTCATCAACATGATTATGTGATCTTAATAGAATATAGATAACATTAGCAACATAAAAGTGATTAATGCTAACTCATCAGTTGCTTATAACATTCAGATTGTGCACACGATTGATGTAAGAAAGCATCATAACATAATTAATCATTACTATTATTAAATGATAAAGACATCAATTAAAATGTGATTATAATAATAGAAGTACACTCTTATTTACTCTTTATTGTTTTCACAAAGCCATTACACGTGATGCGTTCCTTAAATAGTTTAGGGTGTAGTGCCAATATGTGTGATGGAAACTATTTAATTAGATACTCTCTCTTTGATAACCGGATACTTGATAAGTTGATATTTATATGTTTAGATCCTCTTGAAGTTTTGTTATTCGTAGTATCGAACAATGAATCGTCCAATGATGTACAATAAGGATTACGTTGGAAAATTAGGAAGATATGGCTGATTGTATGGCTGATTGTATGGCTGTAAATTAGATAGTAATTAGTCAATGATTATAAATTAGGAATGTATCTTTATTAGTTAGACTAATTAGTGATTCATTTCTTAGTTTAGACCCTTGTAATTTCTATAAGTAGAGATTAGTGTAATCCAGGATTTGATTGAATGAATGAGAAAATTATTTTCAAACTATTCTCTTTGTTTACATGGTATCAGAGTTAGCAATTACTTTTGTTTTTCCTCTTCTACTTCTTGTTTTCTGTCTTGGCTATAGCATCATGTCTGAGGATTCAAGTGAGTCCACTGTTGTCCCACCATCCTTCTCTTCTACAAACACGTCAAAAGGTACTGGAACCAACT
>JAULJZ010053869.1:0-13879 GCA_032270985.1 Heliamphora pulchella
CAAAGCAAACAGCAAGCTGAAAAACGCTAGCTTTAACTTGAAATTGCGAAAAGAAAGAACAACTATGTAAGTAAACCTTAGCTAGTCCGTAGGTTCGTTAAGGACCTACGGACTAGCTAAGGTTTACTTACAAACCATGTTTACAAACCAGATTTTCCAAACCATGTTTACAAACTTACCAAAGCTTTCTATGGTTTAAAGCAAGCACCTAAAGTATGGTATGAAAGGCTAAGCAAATTCTTGATTGAAAATGAGTTTTTAGGTGGAAAAATAAATACCATTCTTTTCATCAAGTCTCAAGAAAATGACATGCTAGTTGTACAAATTTATGTAGATATAATTTTTAGTGCAACTAATGAATCTCTTTGCAAAGACTTTGTTAAGTGTATGCAGGGAGAATTCGAGATGAGCATGATGGGTGAGCTCAACTATTTCGTCAAACTTCAAATTAAACAAATTCAAGAAGGAATCTACATCAATCAAGCTAAATACACGATGGACATATTGAAGAGGTTCGACATGCTAAAAGCAAAATCTATGGGAACTCCAATGTGTCCTACAATAAAGCTTAACAAAAATAAAGATGGCATAACAGTAGATGAAAAGCGTTATAGAGGTATGATCGGGTCTCCCTTATATTTAACTACTAGTCGTCCGGTTATTATGTTTAGTGTATGCATGTGTGTTAGATTTCAATCAAATCTTAAAGAATCACATGTGACTGCCGTTAAGCACATCTTTAGATACCCTTTTAAGTACACAAAACCTAGGATTATTTTATCTTAGAGGAATAGCTTTTGAGTTATTTGGCTATTTAGTTGCTGATTTTGCCGGATGCAAACTAGATAGGAAAAGTACAATTGATACTTGTCAATTCCTAGGACACTCACTAATCTCTTGGTTTTGTAATAAGCAGAACTCAGTGGCCTTGTCTACAGCCGAGGCTGAGTACATTGCACCTGGAAGTTATTGTGCACAAGTTCTTTGGATGAAACAACAACTAGAAGACTCTGGTTTTCACTTAGATCATATTCCTCTTAAATGTGACAACACTAGTGCAATTAATATATCCAAGAACTCTATACAACACTCAAGAACCAAGAACATAGAGATTAGACATCATTTTATAAGAGATCATGTGCAAAAAGGAAACATCAAACTTGAATTTATAGGTGCAAATTACCAGTTAGCGGACATTTTTATAAAACCCTTAAATGAAGAAAGAATATGCTATATAAGAAGAGAACTTAGTATGTTATGTGCTCATAATTCATGATTTATATGCCATACTAACCATGTATTTTCATTTTATTTCAAAGCATTTGATGTTCTTTCTTGAATGTGAAATTGTGTCGACACTATTTGATTAAGTGTCAACACAACTGTATGTTGTGTTGACTCAAAGCTGTATGAAGTGACAGTGTGAGAAAAGTTTCGACCCCTTTTTATTTAATGTCGACACAATTTTGGTTCCCTGACTTTCGGTAAATTTGTGTCGACACCAAGCTTAATCGTGTCGACTCAAATAGCCAAATGTGTCGACACCTTCTGAAAATGTATCAACACCATTTCTTGTTTTTTATACCCACACTATCGAAGAAAAGTGTCGACACCAATTATAATTTGTGTTGACACAAATCTTAATGTCTATATATAGAGACGCCAGACCCGAACCGTCACTTCGTTTCCTCTCTCCCTCTATAAAACCTGTTCATCTCCCGCGCAAATTTCTTTTCAAAACTTGTGTCGACTCCTCATCTTCTTCTTCAATCTCAACCCAAATCTATCAATATGCCTCCTAAAACCATGGGAAAAGGATCAAAGAGAATCAGAGAAGGATCCTCCTCAACCCCTAGAACGTCGAAATGGAAGAGACGACCACCAAGACGGCGGAGGTAATCTCTTTCAAAACCCCCAAAAATTGGTCAACTTTATTTCTCTTCTTTTTGAAATCGAAAAGTTGTTCCTGGTCGGTCTATAGACTTCTCTTTCTTTGATTCCATTGAAATGAAATTTAAGGATCTCTTTTCAAGCCTTGGGTGGGAAAGGCTCCTTCAAATCAAAGAACCACACTATCCCACTTTGATCAAATCTTTTTATGCTCACTTTCACATATCCTTGATTTTGACCACTACCATCACCACATGGGTGAATGGTGTAGATATTGTTCTGACTCTTTCCTCTCTGGATGAAATTCTTGGGATTCCTGAAAGGGACATTTGTGTTTATCATAATCAGAAACCCATTGATGTTGAAGGTTTTTTATTTTCTGAATCTGTGAAAAATATTTTTGAGAATGATGACATTGAGCCTTCCAAGCCATTAAAGGCTAACTCTTTGAAACCAGAAATGCACATTTTGCATCACATGGTAAACTACATTTTTCTACCCCAAATGGGAAAATTTGTTAATGTTACATATATGCACATTTTCATAATGTGGTGTATTCGTGAACAGAAAAATCTAAATTTAGGCTTCTTGTTCATTTCCCATATGCTTCACTCTCACAGTAAGTCAAACTCCTCTCTCCCTCACGGGATGTATCTCACCAAAGTTTTTTGCCATTTTGGCATTGATCTATCTGAAGAGAAGGCTGTTGCCTTTTCAAAACATGACTTGTATGGTAGTTCATCACTAAAACATATGCAAATTGCAAATGCTAATGGTGTTTGGACCACCTCTCGTCGTGGGACCCACTCATTTGCCAGGGCTTCTCCTCTTCCTCCTCCTCGAGATATTTCATCCATTCCTATAGATCTTAATTCTCCTCCCTCTCGACCTGATGTTCATAGACCTTTTGACACTCCTGGTCCGTCTTCTGCTCCTCCTCCTACTTTTGCATATGCTCCACCCACATCCTCTTCTGCTCCTATTTCTGTTGATTTAATAGAAGTAATATCTTTGATCAAGTCTCTATCATCCTCCTTGTCATCATTTTAAGCAAAGATTGACCAAGATTTCTTTGATCTCAATCATTCTATTCCTGACCTTTCTGACAAAGTAAAGCACCTTGACAAATCTAACCGCACACTCCGTAAAGAGGTAGAAAGAGCCACTGACGCTGGACGATCATTGTGTCAAACAATAGACGATAGCATAGTCTCCATTATTAACGCGAACAATGCAATCTTATAGAAAATAAGAAAAGAATACGACGAAGGAGTGGTCACGGCTATTTAAGCAAACTCCCAAAAAGTTGAAGAATATTTGCAGTGGATCCAAGAAGCTTGGGACAAGCAATTCAAGCCCAAAGAAACAAAGGAAGAAAAGGCAGCGTGTCCTAAATGGGAAACAGACCTTGCAATGGCCACCCGGTATGAAGCAATGGCTGCTGCTGAGGTTAAGGATGAGCGAGCACGAGCATCAAAAGAACGGGCCTCTGCCAGCAAGCAAAAAGCAAAGGAAAAGAAGGATTTCAAAAGATTCATGGATGACTAATAGTTTTTTGTTTTGAAGATTACAAAAGAGGAAAAGGGTGAAGGGAAGTGATGGGGAGAAGAGAAAGAAGAAAACACTAATTTTTAAGTTTTTTTTTAAATGAAGGTGAAGATGTAACATGTTTAACATACATTTTTTTTGGTTGCATGGGTTGGTTAATTGTTTTGGATGGATGTTTGAAAACATTTACACACTTTTACAATATATGGTTTGAATGGTTTGGATGTTTGCCCGTTTTTATAAATGAATGCCCTATGCTTATATATGTGGTTGTTTATATCTTATTCATATGCCTATGAATGATTGTTGGATATTTTTAGCTATGAATATTTGGATATGAGTTTTGGATAAATCACATTGCACATATTTTAATAAACTCAGAATATTTCTTGATTATTTGTTGCATATCATATCAACATTGTATGCCTTCATAATGTTTGAATGCCGAGCTCTTATGATTGTATATATTATTAAGGCACGTCGATAAGGGGAGAACCCTTATTCAAAAATATTTTCAAATATTTTTTAGAAAATACTAATATGGTTGTAATCATAAAAAAGGGGAGATTTTTATTTTCAAAAATATTCTTGCATAAGAATATTTTGTATTGAACACAATTCAAAAATAAGTCAAACACTTTTAAGGCAAAAGCATACTTGAAGCATATCAAGTATGTCAACACCTATTGAACAAATGATTTGATACCCTAACAGTTTCATGAAGTTACTTTCTAGTATTAAAGTTTTGTGTCGATACAAACAAGTTTTGTGTCAACACAAAAGAGTCGAAACTCTGAGGACTCATTAGTTTTGTGTCGACACAAAAGTGCTTCACACTTTTGGTATCCTTAATTTTGAGTCGACACAAATGAAAATTGTGTCGACACTAAACAGCCGAGGCCATCTGCAGATTTTGGGTGTCGACACAAAGGTAATATGAGTCGACAAGAAAATTGGAAGCCCATCTAAAGAATTTCTAGTGTCGACACCAAAGTTCAAATATTCCAACACAAATATATCGAGGCTTTCTACAGAATTTAGTGTCGACACAAAAGGCAAATTGAGTTGACACAAAGTGTCTCGTCCTCGATGCTGAAGTTTCAAACGAGTCGACACCAGATCTAAAGGTGTCGACACCATGATGTTGGTAAGGCAGTGTGCAGAAATCGTGTCGACTCCTCAGTAAATTTGTGTCGACACCAACGACGAAAATTTAAATTCGCGGCAGACCACGACAATTGAATTTTTGGCATTTATTACTCTCACCTATCTCCAACGGTCATGAATATACAAGAGCTTATATAAAGAGTAACTTCTCAGTATTTACTACAACTTGAGTATTACATTTACTGTTCTATTGCTTAAATCAAACTCAAAATTCTCAAGCCCTTATTTAGGGTATATTATACCTACACCCCATGTATTTAAGAATAATAACATTGACACAAACTCTAATCTCTAAAATATCACTGCACTTTCTTATATTTTATTTTTATAATACTTAGGTCCAAAAGTTAACTTTTCGTTAACTTTTGGATGAAATAGTGTTTTCAATGTTTTTAGTTTTTTTTAATTACAAAATCTTATTTAAAAATTTTTAGTTAAAAAATAAAAAATTACTAAATACAAAAATAAGTAAAATAAAAACATAAAATTTAATTTATTAATTTATTTTTATTTTTAAGTTTTTAATTTTGATAAAAAAAATATTAATTTTTAACTTTTTATAGTTTTTGGTCAAAAGCTTTTACTTTCTTTGAATCATCTTGATAAGAGAAATTAGAAAGTAAAAATATTTTGAATAAAAGAAAGAGAAAAAATTTATTAAATCAAAAAATAAACAATATAAAATTTGATTAGTTAGTTTATTGTGGTTTATATGTTTTTTTTTTGTTTATATTTAGGCATTGTGTGTAATAAATATTTTTATATGTTTTTTTGTCTATAATAAAATATTTTAACATTAACTCAAACGAGTATAGTGAAATTTTTTAACATTAGCTCAAACGAGCATATTTGTATCTTTTTTCCTGCAAAAAATTAAAAAAAATACAAAATTTGATAAAAAAAAAGAAATTTGAAATAAGGTGGAAAAAAACCATTTTAAAGTTTCATAAGGAACTTTTTTTCATTTTTAATGATTTTTTTAAATTTCAACCAAAACAACTATATTTTTAAATTTATTTTACTATGATAAATTAAAAAGGTAAAAAGATTTAGAGTAAAAAAATTTAAAAAATTAAAAAGAAAGACTAAAAGAGCGACACACACACAAAAAAAAAGACAAAAAAAAAAATTTATCCCAGATAGTGCATTGGTCAAGAAAATTATACTTTTTTTAAAATTATTTCAATTAAATGAATTTTAAAAATACAATAATTTATTTATTTTACTAAAAATAAAACTAAATAAGTGATTATCATACCGGAAACAAAATAAATTTAAAAATATAGCTGTGTTGGCTGAAATTTAAAAAAATCACTAAAAATAAAAAAACGTGCTTTATAAAGCTTTAAAATAATTTTTTTCACATTATTTGAACTTTTTCTAATTTTTTATTAAATTTTTTAATTTTTTACAAAAAAAAAGAAACAAGTATGCCCGTTTGAACTAATGTTATAACATTTCACTATACTCGTTTGAACAATTGTTAAAACATTTCACTATAGACAAAAAAAACATATAAAAATATTTATTACATGTGATGCCTAAATATAAACAAAAAAAAAAAGAAAACATATAAACCATAATAAACTAACTAATCAAATTTTATGTTGTTTATTTTTGAATTTAGTGAATTTTTTCTCTTTCTTTTATTTAAAATATTTTTACTTTCTAATTTTTCTCATCAAGATGATTCAAAAAAAGTAGAAACTTTTGACCAAAAATTATAAAAAGTTAAAAATTAATATTTTTTTAATCAAAATTAAAATCTTAAAAATAAAAATAAATTAATAAATTAAATTTTATGTTTTTATTTTACTTATATTTGTATTTAGTAATTTTTTATTTTTTAATTAAAAATTTTTAAATAAGATTTTATATTTACAAAAAAAAACTAAAAATATTGAAAACAATGTTGAAACAGTGTTTTTAATGTTACAAAAATAAAAATATAAGAGGGTGTAGTGATATTTCAGAGAATAAAGGGGATTTCAGTATTATTACTTTTAAATACAGAGAGTGTAGGTGTAATATACCCTCTCATTTATTGCTGAATCTCCAGCTCTTGTTTCTCATCTCTCTTTACCTTCTCATTTATTATAAATTTTTTCTGTAAAGAGAGTGAGTGTTTCTCATTAATACTCTTCATTTATTGTATTCAAGGGTGAGTCACTCTTTATCCTTTGAGTGAGTGAATAAATCTCATCAAAAAAGAGTTCAAGAGACAATAGAAGAAAATAAGAAATTATTTTCGTAGGATCTTCTTGAAGCTGTGTTAGGCTTTTGAATGTGCCCGCAAACATTCGGTTAACTCAAGTGAAGTCTTGAAGTTGTAAAGATTTGGAATGCGCCCGTGAAACATTCTATTTAGTGAAAATACTCAAGGAAGAACTTGAGGAGTGGACGTAGGCTTGAAAGAAGCCGAACCACTATAAATCTTTAGTGTCCGGTTCAATCTCTCTATCCCTAACCACTTTAATATTTGCATTGCTTTAATCTTTGATTAAATTGCTATATTTGTTTGCTTTATTAAAAGGTTGTCGAAAAAGTTTTTAAAATTGTTATTTATTTTTTGAAGATCCAATTCACCCCCCTCTTGGGTTGCCTAAAACTAACAGCTAACTATGCCAATAGTAAAATAGATGTTTGGTCTTTTGCAAAGCATTGCATACATGAGACTTCCTACTGTTAAAGCATAAGGAACTGCCTTCATCTTCTCTATCTCGATAGGTGTCTTAGGATACTGATCATTAGATAGAGTGATTCCATAACTAAAAGGGAGAAAGTCTTTTTTGGAATCCTACATGCTAAAATGAGTAAGGACCATATCGATATAATTGACTTGTAATAAGCCCGACATCTTTTACTTGTGATCTCACCAAATGTCACGCCCCAAACTCTGGGTCACGCGAAATACACGCGAACAACCGCTTTACGATACCACGATCCACCAAAATCGACCGCACTAATGGGTGAACATCTCAACATTTAAAAGAAAGCTAAATCATTTGTAAAAAGGCACTACCGAGGGTTTATTAAAAGAAAAGGCCACCAGAACATAAATCAAAATCCTTCCTTGATGCATGATCATTTTAGAAAGGATAAAACCATACAAAACGGGAACCAACACTCAACCCGAGGTCTCACTCTCAAAATACATACATGCATTAGATATAATCGCCAACAGGCTTACAACGTATGATTCTAACACCATAAACATGTAAAACATTATATGATCCAAAAGAAGCAAAAAGAAGACTACAGAGATCTTCCGCCCCACCCAGCTCATCCAGATCAACCAGCGTGGTCATAAGCACCTGAAAAACGTTTTCAAATCCCGCATCGTGAGCCAAGACCCAGCAAAAACTAGACAAACATGTAATAAAAGCTAAACATACTAACAGAATAATATGAGGGTTATGACTCTCCTGAGCCTAAAACGCAGGTTTTATAGTATCAAAACGAAATGCGAAAAGATACGAAACTTTTTTGACTCACACGAGCCTCAAAAATAGTTTTTATAACAATCTACAATGATTCATATGCAATCCATGCAATACGCCTTCTCGAGATTTCATCGAAGGACCATAGTTTCATCTAATGCACCTTCTTGAGCTTTCACTGAAGGACCGCAATCCTTTCTAATGCACCTTCAACCAAAGTTAACATTCACCAAACTATGAACAAATGTCATGCTTCACATACAACCCGCACCACACAAGCATCACATGCAACACATGCTATCCGCACAACTCACGCAACGCATGCACATTTGGGACCACATTTTTGTCCCTAAATATTCATTAATAAAATCAGAGTTCTAATGCACAAAATCATGTACAAACACCACGTCTTATAAAACCATGCCATCCATCAACCTTGGAAACCAACAAACAATAACACGAAACTCAATCCCAAGGGTTAGCTCTAAACCTCCAAAAATAAACTCAATTTTTCAAAAACATTTACATAAAACCCAACCTTCATCCAAAACACGCCTTTTTGAAAACCACAGGCCCAGACACGCCCAACATAACAAAAAAAGAAGGAAAAACACCCAAACAGGAGTTCAGTCGACTGAAACCCACCATTCAGTTGACTGAAAAGTTACTAGAACCAAGTCAGTTGATTGAACCTCCAACTTTAGTCAAATGAACCATCTCCCGGGCCATTTAATCGACTGGATCATCCCCCTCGGTCGACTGAATGTCGGAGAAAAGTCCTAGCTGACGAAAAACTCCACAAATCAACACACAAACCTAAATCAAACCAACCAAACTCGCATATTTTTTAAACGCACAGACATACACGAGTCCACAACTCCGAAAGAAACCATAAAACACCATTTCAAAGCCTTTTCGTCAAACCAAAAACTACTAAACACATTTTTAACAACAAAACCCAACTTTTACAAACATAAAAATCTTTTATGCATTTTTAAACGATAAAAGCTTATATAATTTTACGTAGCACCCCTTTAAGACATGAGAATCTAGGATCATACCTCGTTGAGTTAAAAACTTAACGCCTCAAACTACGTGAAAAATGAGCTTCGTTAAAACGAGATTCTGTCTAGATGAATGCAAAGCCCACTGCACAAATAACAAGGATCTACTATCTGATCGCCAAAAACCAAGCCCGAACGCAAAGAAAATCTAGAGAGAAGGTGGAGTTTTTTGTTTGAGAAAGAAACTAGCTTCTAAGTATCTATAAATATCTAACTAAGGGTTGATATTTATAGAGTCCACCGAATTGTTTTTTAACCACATCGCCGAACGGTCTCGGAAACTAACCCAACATGCATTTCTAAACCTGAATCATGCACTAAACACATATAAACATGCAATTATAAAAACAATAAACAAAACGTCAAAACATTGCAAAAATTAAAACGGGTCAAGGTCTCACACCAAAGCTTAATCCCTAGGATGTGATTGGCTTCTTCTAAGTCATTCATACCGAATTGGCCGAATAATCATACCTTTACTGAAGATAACACGCCCACATCATTTTCAATGGGTAAAATATCGTCCATGTAAAGTACTAGAAATACCACCATGCTTCCATCATTCTTCTTGTACACATAGGACTCGTCAGGATATTGATCAAAATCATAAGACTTAATGGTTTGATCAAATTGAGTATTCTAAGATCTAGATGCCTGCTTAAGTCCATAAATGGATCTCTTAAATTTGCACAACATATGCACCTTTCCTTTTGCTATAAAATTGTTTGGTTGCATCATATAGATGCACTCGTCAAGACATCCATTAAGGAAAACTGTCTTGACTTTCATTTACCAAATTCTGTAATTGAAATGAGCCGCAATGGACAAGAGAATCTGAATTGACTTAAGCATGGCTACCGATGAACATATTTTCTCATAATCAATCCCTTCTTTCTTAGTGAACCCTTTTGCAACAAGCTAGTATTGAAAATTTTCACCTTCACGTCTACTCCTCTCTTCTTCTTATAGATTCATTTGCATTCAATGGGTTTTATCTAATCTGGTGCTTTTATAACATTCCAAACCTGATTAGAGTTCATAGACTCCATCTCTGAATTCATAGTCCTTTTCCAAAGTTTTGCATTTTATCTTACAGTGCATCATTGTAGTTATAGGGTTTTGCAACTAATTCTTTCGGTATTTTATCAAAAGACTCTCCCAAGAACATATATCGATCGGGTTGATGAAAAATCATGCCACTATGACGAGGCACAATCTGTGTCTGTGTACTAGTAGTGACACTTTGTGCTGGTTTGAACCTTGTGCACCAAATTCACATCCTACCCTAGTTTGAAACCGGCATGTTGATGGTAGCATCAAGATCTAGCTCAAAATCTACACTCGTCCCGATAATCCTCCCACTACGATGAGGCAATGGGATATTAGAGACTTGTGGTGCTTCTACTATTCTATTGGTTTTACCTCTCAGCTCCTCTAGAACAACTCTACTTTTGGGCTTATGGTTCATTACATAGTCCTCTTCTAAGAATTGGGCATTGGTACTAACAATGACCTTCTGGCTCTTTGGACTATAAAATAAATCACACTTCGTTCCCCTGGGATATCTAACAAAAAAGAGACTTTTGTTCTCGATTCCAACTTATCCGCATTCCCTTTTAGCACGTGTGCTCGACAACAGTAAATCTGAACATGTCTTAGATTATGTTTGTGCCCAGTTTATAGTTCTGTGAGAGTAGTAGGTACTAACTTCGAATGTACCAAGTTTAGAATATAAGCTTTTATTTCTAATGCAAATTCCCAAAACAAATCAAGTAACTTTGAATAACTCATCATAATCCTTACCTTCTCTATAAGAGTCCTATTTTTTTTTTCACTATACCATTCTGCTGTATAGTGCCTGGTATAGTTAACTGGGATGTAATTCCTGCCTTTGATGAAAATTCCTTAAACTCTCCCAACAGGTACTCGCTACCACAGTCAGACCGTAGTGTCTTGGTATATTTACCCAGGCGCTTCCCCATTTTTGCCTTAAATTCATTGAATTTATCAAAGTATTTAGACTTACGGTGTATCGAATAAATGTTTCTATATCTTGAGTAATCATCAATAAAAGTGATAAAATATTCAAACCACCTCTAACCCGGATAGTCACAAGTCCTCATAAAGCATAGTGAACCAATTCCAACGGTTCTTTAACTCTATGGTCTTTGGCAAAAAACGACCTCTTAGTTATCTCTCCTTCTAAGCAGGATTCACAGACTGAAAGTACCTCAACTTCCAATGAACTCAAAAGTCCATTTTTAACCAATCTATTAATCATTTTTAGATTGATATCACCTAAGTGTAAGAGTCAAAGATACGTTTAGCTTCATCTTAGAAAGTTCTTTTCTCTTACATGGTAAATTAGAAGTATTATTCAATTCATTTAGTTGCAGTATTGGAGAGTTAGAATTCATAACATAAAGATCATCTACCAATTTACCAGAGCAGATAAAATGTCTATTATCCTTAATAACCACAGTTATTAAAATAAATAAAATATCCATCCTTTACCAATCTAGAAATTGAAATTAAATTTCTTCTTATGGAATATACATAAAAACAGTCTTTCAAAATTAAAATCATATTTCTACTAAAACTGAGAGTTACATCTCTCACTGCAACTGTTGCCACCCTTGTATTATCTTTCATGTGGAGGTAAATTTTCCCATCACTGAGCTGTCTAATTTTCTAAAACCTTTGCAATGAATTGCATACATGATTAGTGACTTTCGTGTCTACACTACTAAACATGTTTCAACAACTAGTGAATAGAAATTACCTGGATTATTCACTTTGTCGAGATACACCGGATATTGCTTCTTTTAGTGCATTGTCTGGTTATAGTGCCCTCTAAGTAAAATTCAAATACTAGAAGTGCCTCTACTTCCAATGAACTCAAAAGTACATTTTTAACCAGTCTATTAATCTATTTTAGATTGATATGACCTAAGCGTAAGTGCCAAAGATATGTTTGGTTCATCTTAGAAAGTTCCTTTCTCTTACATGGAAAATTAGACGTATTATTCAATTCATTCAGTTGCAATGTTAGAGAGATATGATTAATAACATAAAAGTCATCTCCCAATATACTAGAACAGATAAAACATCTATTATCCTTAATAACCACAGAGTCATTAAAAAATAAAATATTTATCATTTACAAATCTAGAAACTAAAATTAAATTCCTTCTTGTGGAAAGTACATAAAGACAATTCTTCAAAATTAAAATCCTATCTCTATTAAAACTGAGAGTGACATCTCTCACTACAACTGCTGCCACCCTTATATTATTGTCTAAGTGTAGGTAAATCTCACTATCACTGAGCTATTTGATTTTTTGGAACCCTCGCAATAAATTATAGATATGATTAGTAGTTTTCGTATCTACGTACCAGGTACTGATAGATAACACCGTTAAACATGTTTCAACAACAGTGAATAAAAATTACCTAGATTGTTCACTTTATCAAGATACACTGGACATTGCTTCTTCTATTACTATGTCTGATTGTAGTGAAAGTATTTATCTTTTGGCTTTTTAACACTGGTCTTTGGCCAACTAATTACATTGGAAGTTGTAGCACCTTATTTCTATATTTTTTTTCTTCTTCTTGCCTTTTGGCTTAGAAGTAGAACCCTTTTCAACAACAAAGGCACTGATTGGCTTCCTAAGAAAATCCTCAGTTGCTTGAAGTTCTTTAAAATGTTCGGCCAAGGAAAAATCAAGTTTGTTCATGTTGTATTTAATGCAAAATTGCTTAAAGCTATCAGGTAATGACTGGAGTATGATACTGACCTGGGTTTTTTTGTCAATTTTAGCTCCAAGGATCTTTAGTTCATTCAAAAGATTAATCATCTTTAGAACATGATCCCTAACTGGGGTGTTTTTAGCCATAATTGTGTTTATCAGGAACTTCATAGCCACCTACCTAGCTGCTCAATTTTGATTCCCAAACATCTCTTTGAGATTCATAATTATGTCGTAGGTACTGAGTATAGATTGATGTTGATGTTGCAATACATTTGACATGGAAGTCAATATGTAACACCATGCCATATGATTAGCCTTCTGCTACTTCTGATAAGCTCAGGCTTCCTCATCAGTTGCCCTCACATTAGGCTTAGGTAGAAAAATCTCCCTGAGCAGAAACTTATAGTCGTCGCAGTTAAGTTGATGTCCAAATTTCTCTTCCAGTCAATATAATTAGGTCAAATTAGTTTGTTCTCTTTGAGTATGGTCGCAAGTGGATTGAAAGTTATTTTAATATTTGAGAATCAAAAAATTAAAAATCATTAATTATGATGAGCAAAAATTTTGAATTCATTTTAAAATTTGGTTCCCTATACCATGTCACGCCCCAAAACCCAGGGTCATGTGAAAATCCACCAAACAATAGTTTTACAGAAAATAAATTTTCATACATTCAAATCCAACTGTTGAAATCACAAGAAAATCCAGTATGCATCTCTCATAAGCAATAAACATCCTATATAACATGCATATGTATATCGCCTTATGGCGTACAAAACTGCCTTCAGGAACAGGCATACCAAAAGAAGGAAAACTATAAAAGTCTTTCGCCAACACAAGCCTCACCAGAGCTACTCCTCATCCACATCAATACCTAAAAACAATTTTACAGAAAATCCCACCCGTGAGCCGAAACCCAATGGAAATAGACAATAAAACTGTAAAACAGGTAATATGCAATCATATAGAGTGGGAGCGTACTCAACCACAAGCCAAAAAGGTTTTACGTCATAAA
>JAULJZ010053880.1:0-13879 GCA_032270985.1 Heliamphora pulchella
GGAGGTGGTTTTGGGGGGTGGTTTTGATTTTGGGAGTGGTTTTTGGGTGATGGTTTTGGGATGGTTGGTAGTTTCCGTTAATTACTTAATGGAATTTTAATTTTTGGACTAATTTAATGTTAAAATTAAAATTTCAAGGGAGGTTAGTGATGTTTTTGAAACCACAGAAGAGGTGGTTAATTGATAAATAGGTAAACCTCATGGAGGTCAGTGTAATTTATCCAAAAATTAATGAAACTCAAGTTACGCACATATACTTTTTTGATAAATATGATTTTTTATTTGCTTAGTAAAAGATAAATATATAAGACCGAGGGCACGTCTTAACATTAATTAGTATGCTTACATGTGAACAGTGCCTGACATGGTTTAAGGATGGTTTTATTCCATTTTGAGAATAGAAAACTACCCAGTGCTTCTAATTTGAAAATGTTTTTGAGGAAAAGCATCTTAAAATTTGTGGAGGAGTTGATTTAAGTGATTAAATTGCTAAAGAGATTTCAATCAAGGATATGACTACCTTTGAATCTAGCTAATATGGCTACTTTTGAATTTAGCTGATAATCGGTTGTTCGTACTTCTCAATGGAGTAGAAGGATCACACCCTAACATTGTTAACCGAAAGACAGGCTGGAGAATTACTAAATATGTTTGTTGCTTGCAACCAATTCCATGGTTTAATTTTTCTTATTTATTACTTGAAAGATGTTTTCTTTCCTCAATTACAAATAGCACTTACTTTCCTCCGTCAATCAGCATTGCGCAATAACAATAGTAACCACCTTATTAGAACTAAGGTTCCGTTTGTTAATCGGTGTAGGTTGGATGAAATTAATAATGAAATTAGATTAGTCTATGAATTGATAATAAGGTGGGATTAATAATAAATTGGGATTAATTTTTTTGTATTTAATTTGGATAGAATAGTATAATGAATTATACAAACTTATGTTTTTTTTTTTGGTGGAATTAAATAATGTGAGAAAAGACTATATTTTTTCATTCCAATACTGCCCTTCTACAAAATTACTAACATAAATACACAGAACCTCATGTTTGGATTTTTCAATTCCATTGCAACCCGAATTGGATTTGTAATAAAAATGCTAACCTCACGATTTTTTTGTGTGGTATTACTAGAAATACAATTATTAGGAAAAACAACAGTGAATCCACGAACACCACGTTTGGATTTTGATGTGCAAGATTAATAATAAGTCAAGCTTGTTTATGTTGAATCTGGAATGAGCTGAATCTCGGCGGCGGAATATGACTTGAGCAACCGAGCCACCACCACCAACTGCCTGAAGTTCCTCCAGTGGCCGGTCATCATCATCGGAGCCTCCGTCATGATTATCTCCCTCGTCGGGTTCGCTGGTGCTTGCTACCACAACACCTTCCTCATATACCTCTACCTCCGGGCCATGTTCTTCGTCATCGCCGCTCTTGCGAACTCACATACTCACCAACTCACGAACGCCGCCCCCTCCACTGAACTAGGGTTTTCTTCGATGCTGAGAGAGAACTAGTATAGGGTTAATTAGCATGGTAAGGTTGGGATTTCTCTTATTGTCAGAGGGTAAAATCGGCAAAGGAGTTTTTATTCCCAACCATGGATATTAGCCGTAACGAGTCCCCCGAGTCTTTCCCAAATCCCCTTGGTCAGTCTGACTCTTCCCAATTCAAGCCTCTAGTTAATCTAATCCAATAATAACAAAACAAACACTCAGTTGCTAAGCTCAATATCTTATTTATACACTCTATTAGTCCATATCTTTTATTATACATGACCTAAAAGCTCAATATCTTATTTATACACTCTATTTGTTTTTTAATATTATTCTAAGAGTATCTTATATAATTTTAAATTAACTCAAATATTTAAAATGCAAAATAACACTAGTGGAATATAAAAAAAAACAAACATTACTATCAAAATATACTTAAGTTGTAACTTTCTAATCTTAAAATATTAATTCTATTTTTACCAATTGTAATTAAAAGAAAAATTTAGGGTTAGGTCATCTTTTTTATAGTAAAATTAGTTTTACTTCCATTCAATTATTTTTATTAGGACTAGTCCCGTTTCAATTTTAATTTTCTAAAATACCCTTAAATCATATCTTTAGAAATTTTTTTAACCAAATTCTTTTCTAAGCGGGAATAAAAAATTCTGTTCCATAAATCTTTTTTAAATCTCTTCAAAAATCTCTCTCCAAAATTTCGCGCCATAATTACCACAACTCTAACTCTATTGCCGTCTTCATCCTCCGTCGTCGTCGTCTTTATCATCGACGTCACAAAAATATAATATTAAATCATGAGATGTATTCTGAAAATTGTATTGTTGTTTCAACGTATCACTTTTGGTCAACTAATAAATGTATCAGTAGAATACAAAAAAAAGTGCACTGTTATTTGAACTGATAAATATATCAATTGAATATGTATTTTCAAAATTGTACTGTTGGAATAACTGATAAATGTATCAGTAGAATATAGATTTAGGAAAGTGCACTGCTATGTGAACTGATAACTGTATCGATTAATTAATATGTATTCTAAAAATTGCATTGTTGGAACAACTGATAAATGTATCATTTGTTATTTGAATCTGTAATTTGCACTGTTGTTGCAACTAATACATTTATCTTTTGAGTTCAAATTATAAAATTTTGTAAGACTGCTAAAAGTATCATGTCAACTACGAAATATATGAAATATAAACTTATCAGGTACTCTGATAAATATATCATATGTATTTGAATTTAGAAAATTTTACATTTTTTCTAACTGATAAATGTATTAGTTTATTTCGCATTCAGGAAAATTTACTGCTGTTTTAACTTATAAATGTGGCAGAATAAGTTATCAAAAATATTTCATATATGCTTCATCAAAACCACCATGATATTTTATCATGTAATTATGCAAGAAAAAAAAAGGTAAAAAGTTCAAAATAAAATCAATATGAACTACATTGAATACATGAAGTCACAAAAATATAGAACGTTCTAAAAAAGAACAAATATGAACTACCTTCAAAACATGAAAACTGAATCATTCGAAAAAAATTGATTTTATATCCACAAATAAAAAAAAAACTTTGAAAAAAATAATTGATTTCATATCCACAAATGGACAATTTTATATTTTTAAAACAAAAAAATAAAAATAAAAATAATTCAATCTAACAACATACACATCCCAGTAAAAATCTGGAGAGCCTTCGAATTACATAAATAATACTTTGAGTATAACGAAATAGCAATGAATAAATTGATAAATGAGTTGAAATTTATTCCAAACCAAGAAAATTAGTTCATTTTCAGTTTCCAACTAAATTGTTCGCCACTTTCGAATTTTAATGAGTTTTGACGAATTTTGATACCTGCGTTAAAAAATATTCTCTAAATAGAAAAATGTGTCGGTCTAGTTAAATTGTAAGATATTGTACAAATCAATATTTGTGAAACTAATACCTAAATTTAAGGGGAATATGATGAAAGTGAGAGCCAGGAAAGTATAACAAGTGAACTTCCCATTCCATTCTTTTTCATAGATTTTAGTTGAATAATAAGAAAACCCGACGCCGAACTGACGAACCTCTAAAGATCCGATAAATAGGGTAGCCCCTGGTATGCTAGGGGTCAGGCGTACGTGTAGGAAGGCCAGCCACTACATAAGTTAAAAGACTACGACTACAAGTCAAGTCGGAAGCGATCATTGTAGGTTCTCTTACTTGCTCTAGTGGCTGGAAAACGCCAAACCGAGAGGGGAAACGAATAGCTTTTTCATAAATAAAATGATAAGTCAAGATGATCATGTGATTAATGTGCATTTTAGAATCACGGGAATTAAATGCTAAATACATCACCGATTTTTATATAGGATAATGTATCCTACAATCAATGCATTTGAAATGAAAATGAGGCACCGGTTGTTAAAGAGTATGTTGGACCAAAAAATCATAAAATTTGAATAAAAAGACTAAATTCAATATAAAAAAGAAGTATTACTAAAATTCTTACATACTTAAAAAATGAGACTAAAACTCAATTACCTCTAATTAAAATTAAATATTAAATAAGAAATATATTTTATTGTTAAAAAACTTATAATATATATGTTAAAAATTTGATGTATAATTGATATTATATTGTATTCAATTTTACTTTTATAAATTAAATTTTATTAAAATACAACTACAAATATATTTTATCCACTTAAATTTTATTAAAACACAGCTATAAACATATTTCACTCAATAAACCTCAAAATCATCAAAACTCATCCTTCCCAAATTTGTACGGGGACACTACATGATTAATAGCCGTCGTGTATGATCCATTATCATATGGATCAATCAACATTTATAATTTAAATTATTAAATATTTTTAAATTATTATATAAATAATATTATATAATAATTTTAATAAATAAATAATTACCATTTATATTATTTGAGTCATTTATAATTTTTAAATAATTTAATAAAAATAAATTATTATGTCAAATATAAAACTTATCATCATAATATTCGATTAAAATATTACATGTGATTGACAATAATATCCTAAAAATATCAAATATTATTCCAAATTATTCCATCTATGGATAGGTAAGTGCGAGAAAATGACGGCTCAAACTCTCACGAAATAGGAGTATGAAATGGATCAACGAAGGTGTGAGAGGAGATGAAACGTCAGAAAGACGGCCAGGTAGAGCTCAGAGAGAGAGAGAGAGAGAGAGAGAGTGCATGTGTGTACAGATTGATCTTCCGCTGGTTCTTCAACTCTCTCACATTATCTTCGATATCTCTCTCTTTGTCGTTTCTTTATATTTTTCCGTTTTCTAGGGTTGATGATACAGTCATTTTGTTACGAACAATCTGATTGTGATACATTTGTGAATCTATGATTCTATATATATAGCCCGAAACGCAGAAAAACGGAAAAAAAAAAAAGAAAGAAGAAAGATCACAAAAACATAAACGGGATCGAGAAGGAATTCCTAAATCTGGTGGAAGTGGAAGGTACGTCCTTTGAGATCTAGAAACATTGGATATGCATTGTTCTTTATATATCTTTACGCATATACATACATACATATATATACATTTGGTATAGTCTATCCGTTTGACGTCATCTTCTGATCCTAATGGTAATTTGGGTTTCCATTTTATCTTTTTCAGGTGGAAAGATGGGCTGTGGAAACAAATCTGGGTTTGAGCTAGGCAGAAACCTAGAGGTACAAGGGCTGCCTCATGAAATACATTTGATAATTAGTGAAATGACTAGTTTCTCAGTTTGAGCTCGCTTTCTGTTTGTCATGATAGATTAATGAGATTTAGAACTGATGATCAGAACACACAACGGTGATGAGAAACCTTAATGTCTTGTGCCAGAAAATGAGAAAATGAGAAAAAGAGAAACCCTAAAACCTGCACATCTATCAAGATTCAAGAATCAAAATACATATAATCAAGACAATTCATGCAAAGTCATTTTTGTTTCTTTGCGGGTAGGTAGTTAGTTATTTCAGGATTATAAACTATGGTATTAATATTAGTAATACACTTATGTATTGGTCAATATAATACAACATCAATAAATATATTGGTAAATTTTAGTGCCAGAAGTTCGAACAGGGGGCGACGGCACCACTGTGGGAGTGGGTGTCAAATGACCCCATTACAATATTTAAAAAATATTATTATAATGTGTGTGTATATATATATATATATATATTAAAAATATTTGACCTCGTAAAAAAACATATATTTGACTCCATAAAACAATACCAATAAATCTTCACAGTTAGGGGTGTAATCGATTTGGTTTGATCGGTTTTTAAGTAAAATGGTGCACCGAAACCCAATACTTCCATTTTGATTTTTTGAAACCGAGCCAACCGAAGTTAAAAGCTCAACCGCACCGACCGAGTTATATTTCTTGCTGTTCGATTGCATCGGTGGTTTCAATTATCAATAATACAGTATTCATCAAACTCTTGACCTTGAGAGAAGTCTAATTACTTACATATTAGTTCAGTAAAATAGAAAGTAGCCTGAATGAGAGCATGTGCAAAAATAGCAAAATGCCCATTAAGTATTGGCGATTGGCGATTAAATATTTTACAAAATAAGTGTGATATATAATATATATATTATATCATATATGGAATAATGGAAATATAGAATTTGTATTTGGAATTCTAATCAGTCAGTTTTGGTCGGTTGAGATACTTCAACCGCCACCGAACCGCAAATCAATTTTTCTTAGAATTTAAAATCAAATCAATCAATACTAAAATTAAAACCGATCAAAAGTGTCTCGGTTTGGTCGGTTTGGTTACTTTGAAATAACTTTTACCCCTATTCACAGTCACATAATTTGAAGGCATTTATAAATATATACACTTTTAAAATTAGTTATATTCAAAGTATAAATTTTAAATACATAATCTACAATTATTTTATGCATTTATAGGTTTTATTAGCAAAAATGTGAGTTGCATTTAAAAAGTATATGAAAAGTATGTTTTACTTGTTAGTTCAGACGTTTAATTTAATTTATATTGTACAAATAACAGAAGATCAATTCTGAATAAACCCATCAATAAAAATTCCTGGCGGAGTTGCCACTGAGTTCAAAATTCCATTATCTAACTAATGAAATTTAAAATGTTGACAACTATCAAATTAATCTTAGATAGAGAAGGGCAATAAAATTTGGGGTGTGGTCATATTTTTTTTTCTTTATTTGCATTTTTGATGCAGAAAAGCGAAGAAAGATGATCGAGCAACGAGGAGTATTTACATCAAGATAAAATCCACAGAACCGGTCTCTAAGACTAGTCTATTCTAATTCAATAATAATCAAGACTTCATTGCCCTAAGGCTGACATCAATTATATTTATAGCCCACTAAGTCTCACTCTATTAGGAATAAACAAGAAACGTCAATACTTCCTAGCCAACAAAAAATAAAAGAAATATGCCAAACGAATTAATTTATTAAGAATAAGTAATTATGAGATTAATTATTTTCTAAAACAACAAATTTAGAGTTTTCGCGGCATAAACAATGAAATTTAACCAAAAACTGCCCTAAGTTGTGGTAAATGGTAACTCTCCTCCGTTGATCATTTTCATTTTTTTATATATATCCGCCACCCAAACAAGAACAGGACTTTTCTAAAGCTAATACATTGACGTTAGGCCATGTTGTTTAACCTTCCAAAGTTATACGCTTTCACGAATGAAAGGCTCTGCATCAATTTTACTTTTATTTTTACTGATTTTTTCTCAAATATTTCACCGCTTCAATTGCAGATAGAAACAGCTTCAGCTAGTTTATCTCCCGGGACCCATCATAATTCACCTGAAGTAGCTGGCAATGTAGAACATCAGTCCCCTCCACTTGTATTCGAGACCAATCTCCCCCGAGCAAGTGATCTTTTAATATCAGTTTCAGTTCGTGCTTCAGTGAATAAGCCCAAGATCACCAATCTAGCCATGGCGGCAGTCGATGAAATTACACAATTGGCCTTAGAACAGGAAGCTCTATGGCTGTTTGACATAGATACCGGGGATTATGTCCTCAACAATGTCGAATACAAGAGGAGATTTGGTCCTCTTGACCCCGCTTTGGAGGAAATACTAACTATGCTTAAAACTGAAGGGCCTATAGAGTTGCCAAAAATGAATGACACTCTAGAGGTCTCGCTGATAGAACTCAGATCAAATTTCTTGCACACCGAAGCTTCCCGGGAAAATGGGCTCGTTTATATGAATCCACTGAACCTAGTTGAGATGTTCATGAATGTGGTATGTTCTACTTTCAATAAAAAAGTTTTAAAGATATCATTTTATGAATAATGGGAACTTGGAAGTAACAAAAGAATTGTTCCTTGCAGGATCAATGGTCAGCAGTGTTCTCCAGCATTGTATCAAAAGCCAAACTAATAGAAGTCTTATCGACGGGAGAGCAAGGGAAGCTCGATGGAGCTCTACTAGTGGTAATCTAGATTTGATCTAACATTTTATTCCCTTCTATTTATAGGTATTTAGCTGAAGATGGAAATTTGATTGTTGAATGCTAATCTAAACAAACATAAGCTGTTTTTATGCACTCTTCTTGTTACCCATTGAAAGTCACATGCGTATCAGCCGGCATCGTTTGGCTTACTTAAAATCAGATTTTAACTGTTTTGCTTAAAGTCTAAAAAGTTAACGGTCAAAATATCGTACTCTTAGCGACTTAAAGTCATATTTTTAACCAAAGGAACTATTTGTTGACTTGATTTAAAGTATCAAAAAAGTGCTCATTTGACAACTTCACTTTACATTGATTGAAGTATCAATCTTTGTCGGTTTACTGGCATGAGTGCAACGTTTTTTGGCGCATAGTTTATAAACTTACCTGCAATCTTAATCTCCTAAATAATTAACGCAAGTTTGCATCTACTAACCCTATTGGAATTAGTATTAATTATAGTCCATACTCCATATGGTAGTAAGGTAACCCTAATGGGAGATTGGCATATAGGAAACATGAATCCTAGGAATTGAGAATACCATTTTTGCATTTAATTAGAATTGTGCATTTAAATTGGTGCCAAGTATAGAAATAACAAATCATAATGCATAAGTTCATATCCTTGATCAACTCAACTGCTAATCTTGTTTTCATCCGGTGCCCCCCAAATCATAACTTCTCTCTTAGGTAGCTCGATGTTGCTCGATCAAAACTTCACTTTTGGATTCCTTTCTTCCTATCCATGGGCCAGTTTAGGAGTTGACAATGACCAGTTTTTTTTTGGAATATTCCTGGTTTGATGATCTTCCAGATGACAGCAGAATTTCATGTTTCGTCACCACTTGTTCAGACCAGAGAAAGTTACTTTGCAAGGCAGTGTAGGCAGCTGTCCTTAGACACCTGGGTGGTGGTTGATGTTTCCTTGGAAAGTATTTTCCCTAATCCAGAAACAAGGTTTCTAAGAAGGCCATCAGGCTGTTTTATCAAATCAATAGGGAGTGGATACTCAAAGGTAATTGGTCATGAATAACTTGAACATTTGCCCCATTTGGTAACGTTTACAGTTTTCTATTTTTCGTTTACAATAATCAAAAAAATATTTTTTTATTTATTTTTAAAAAAATTAAAAACAAAAAACATATTTGGCACATAAATATTTAAAAAGTGGTGGTCGAAGGTGGTGATCGGAGGTGTCAACCAGTGATGATAACAAGAGGTAGCGATGGTAGTCGAAAGTAGTGGTCAGAAACGGTGACCGTATGTCTTGGAAATAAACTTGACAAGCAAACATAACTTAGGTGCATTAATTTGTAGGAGTATAATAATGTTTTGTGAATTTAATACCTATGGAGTTAAGTTGAAACTTTAAATCTATTATGTATATTATATAAGGGTAATTTTGTGAGCATTCAGTGTGGGGAGAGAGAGAGAGAGTTGTACTGAGTTGTACTCTCATCAATATTGGGAAATAAAGTTTACTCTTTTCTATTTTATATATGTTTAAGTATTTTTTTTTGTTTTGGGTAGTTAATTGGGGGAGGGGGAGACCCCAGAGTTTGAACCCTAGGGTATGTGAGGCAAAGGCTGCTCTGATCAGTGGAGCTGAACCACCACATTTAAGTATTAATTGAACCACCACTGTTTACAAGGTATTTCTCCACCAACAAGTGGTATCAGAGTATATGATTGAGCTCTCTAAAGAGTTCTACTTAGAAAGCAACTTGTTCTAAATTAAGTTTTAAAAGCACTAAAAGGTAGAGCTCTTTGAGTCCAATGATATATTATATGAAGCAATCAGAGTTCAAACGTACCAACAAGAGCCGTTTGAAGTTTTGAAAACAATATTCGTGTGCCAATCGTTCCTTACACATCTTCTCCCCATTTATTTCCAAATTAGACCAAATTCCAGTGCACAACCACGCACAGACCAGCCCAGACTAATTCAGTTCCATCTTTTATCCATTTTGTTATTTTTTGGAGTATTTTCTACAAGGTCAGACTGGTTTTTATCATTTTGGACTTTTACGGATTCAATTGTGAGCTCAGAATTCACAAATTCATTCTCTAAGGTGATGCAAAACTTATTTAAAGCTTTAAAATCAATCGATGGCCAACTTCTTTTATCCCCAATTTCCACGATGACAACTATGAAAATTGGATTATCCAAATGAAAGTATTCGGCTCACAAGATGTGTGGATTTTAGTTGACAAATGTTATTAAAAACCTCCATCCGAAGAAGATGAAGATAAATTGACTGAAGCATAGAAGACTGTACTCAGATATTCCAGAAAGGAAGACAAGAAGGCATTATACTTGATTTATCAAGGCATTGATGAGTCAAACTTTGAGAAGATCTCCGCCGTCACCACGTCTAAAGCAGCTTGGGAAATTTTTCTGACAGCACATCGAGGAATTGAAAAGACAGTAAGTGCTCGCCTTCAAGTTCCAAGAGGTGAATTTGAATCCTTTCATATGAACGAGAACGAGTCGATCTCCTAGTACTTTACCAAAACTCATACCATCGTAAACCAAATTAGAAGATCTGGAGAAAAGATAGAAGAAGTACACGTGATTGAGAAGATCCTGCGATTTCTTGTCTCAAAATTTGAACATGTGGTTGTTGCAATAGAAAAATTCAAGGATCTGAACGCCATGACTAATATTGACGAATTGATGGCCACATTGGAGATCCCACAAACAAAGAATTATTAAGAAGGTAACTTCCTATTCCCTTGATAAAGTTCTTCAAACAAAGTTAGCTTTCAAGGAGAACAGAGAAGAGCAAATGGGACCTCTCAAAGAGGTCGAGGAAGGGTCGTGGATATATTGGATGAAATTTCAATCCACGAAGAAGATGAAGCCTCTTTCCTTATAGAGGTTGCCACAATTATGGCCATTGCAACAACGAGTGTCGAGTAAAGAAGATTGAAGTTGGCAAGCAAGCAAATTTTATAGAAAATGAGACAAATGAACTGAGATCTATGTTGCTAATGGCTCACGATGTCACCGCAAAAGATGAGAATGTGTGATTCCTTAACAATGGAGCTAGCAATCAAATGCGTGGTACAAGGCACATATTTGTCGAGCATGACGAAACTAGGCAAGGATAAATCTTATTTGGAGGTTCCTCTCAAATTCCTATCAAAGGTAGAAGTAATATTCTAATCAAGTTCAAGAAGGGCGATCATGACTTATATTCGATGTATATTATGTGCCCAAAATGCAGAGTAACATTTTGAGCCTAGAACAATTTCTGGAGAAAGGTTATGACATAAACATGAAAAACTATCATTGTATCATCAAAGATACTAAAGGTAACCTGATCGCTCGAGTGCAGAAGTCCAAGAATAGAATGTTTACATTAAACATTGAGTTTGATACGGCAAAGTGTTTGAGTGCTCTCATGAATGACAAAGATTGGTTGTGGCACCTATGATTTAGACATCTCAACTTTGAAGGCTTGAAAATGTTGGCAAACAAGAAGATGGTGAGAGGCTTGCCCCATGTTGATCGCCCAAATGAAATTTGTGAAAGTTATGTTCTCTGTAAACATCATATAACCAATTTTGGAAGAGTTGTGAATTGGAGAGCAACAAAGCCACTAGAGTTGGTACATTCCGGTGTGTGTGGTCCGTTGAAACTAATGTCAAACGACAAAATAGGTACTTTCTCACATTTATTGATGATTTTAGCAAGAAGACATGGTGTACTTTCTCAAAAGAAAGAATGAAGTGTTCTCTATGTTCGAGGGGCTCAAAACTTTTCTTAAAAAGCAAAGTGGCTACTATATCAGGACATTGCGATTTGACCAAGGAGGTGAATATACATCAGATGACTTTGAAAATGATTGCAAAGAGTATGGAATTGGGCATCAGGTAACACCATCATATACTCCACAATTGAATGGTGTGGCAGAGAAAAAAATCACATAATTTTGGATATGGCAAGAAGCATGCTAAAAGGCAAGAAACTGCCTGAAGAATTTTGGGTTGAAGCAGTGTCCTGTATTGTTTACTTGTTAAATAGATGTCCGACCAGAAGTATACAAGTCAAGACAAAAGCAGTGACTTGGAGTTTGCACAAGCCAAGTGTGAACCATCTCAAAGTTTTTGGGCATATTGCTTAAACCAAGATCCTAAAGACTAAAAGGACCAAACTAGATAACAAAAGGCAAAAATGTTTCTTTGTTGGATATGGTGATAGAACAATAAGATATAAACTTTGTAATCCCATCATAAAGCAAGAAATTATGAGTCGGGATGTCATCCTTGAAGAAAATAAAACTTGGGAATAGGATCAGGATGAAACTAAAGAGGGCCACGAACTCCTCTGCATGGATCCCTCATTATCACCATCACCATCACCATCACCATCACCATCATTGTCTTCATCAAAAGAGAGTTCAAGTGATAGACCAAGGAAGACAAGAAGCCTTGGGGAGATGTACGAGGCTACAGAAGTGAACGATAATGATATGAATATGTATTGTTTTTTCATGGACAATGACCCCCTAAATTAAAAAGCAATCATGGAAGAAAAATAGAAGATAGTTATAAATGAAGAGATCAAATCCATAAAAAAGAATGAAACATTGAAGCTTACTAATCTACTAAAAGGTCACAAAGCTATTGGAGTAAAATGAATTTACAGAACCAAGAAGAATGCACAAGGAGAAGTACAGAGATACATAGAAAAATTGGTGTGAAAGGCTACGATTAGAGAGCTGAAATGGACCGCGAAGAGGTATTTTTGCTCTTGTTGCCTGCCTAGAGACTGTCATATTAATGATTTCACTTCCTGCACAAAAGAAATGGTAGATCTACTAGTTGGATGTGAAAACGACATTTCTTAATAGATTTCTAGAAGAAGAAATCTATATAGAATAACTTCTCAAATATATTTAAGAAGGACAAGAAGACTGTTTATACCATAATTAATATTTCTTCCTATCGAGCATATTATTTTCTATTTTAAATAGCCTATTATATTTTATAAATGCTTAATAAAAAATAATATATAGATTTAAATACTCATGTTGATAGTTTAAAGGATGACAAGTGGCGACCAAAGAAAAGAGTAGCGGTTAATAGAAGTTGAAGAATAGACACTTGGTATCGAATGAGAAAGTCTTGTATAAGAGTAATTATTAGAAGTTATTTATGAAACTTTATAAATAGTTGTATTGTATGCATTGTAAAGGACACCAACTTCATTAATCCTATACGAATTTTATCTTTTCTTTTCTTTTTTATCTTTCATTTATGCATTAGGAATAGCGTAATATAGATGGTTCCCATTCTTCAAGTATCTTCAAGAAAGAATGCACAACATTTGCCGAGCAATCAAAAGCGAGTGGCGGTATTTCTTTAAAATAATCTTTTTTTCTATTTTACGAAGATTAATAAAATTTCGTTTTATTAGTCTTCGATCTTTTATTTTCTTGCTAAAGTTTCTTGGTTTATTCAGCCATTTTAAATTTCAATGAAGTCTTGAAGTTAGGCATTGAACATCCGCTCCATCGCATTTTTAACATGTCAATATCGTTCTCGACGAAAAAAGGTTATTTTTTAGTAAACAAAAATTAGTGCTAGAAGGAGGGCACAATAAGTTGGAATAAAAAATGGTACAAACGAAATGGCAAAATATATATATGGGTGCTGCTAAAAGGAGTCCAATGGGTTTTAGATAATAGCCTAATAGAGACAAAAAAAATTTCAATATCAATACACTTTTTGGTGTGAGCCTTACCACTTTCACATATATCAATGCACTTTGCACAGATATCTATACATTATATATCTCTTAACCACAGCCCAATAGGCTTTGGTTAGCATT
>JAULJZ010053891.1:0-13878 GCA_032270985.1 Heliamphora pulchella
TCTTTATTAGGTAGACTAATTAGTGATTCATTTCTTAGTTTAGACCCTTGTAATTTCTATAAGTAGAGATTAGTGTAGTTCAGGATTTGATTGAATGAATAAAAAAATTATTTCCAAACTATTCTCTCTGTCTACATTTCTCTTTCTAGTTAGGAGTGTTCTGTGTTAATTGTTACGTCTCTTATCCGGATAGGCCAGCTCAGTCATTTCAAATCTCGGGAAAAGAGTAGATATGTAGGTCGAGAATAGTTATGCTGTAAGCATCGTAGTAAGCCCCTTCATACTATGGACCACTATTGGAAGTTACATGGTCGTCCTCCTCAAGGACGTGGAGGTAGCCGTGGTGGTGGATATAGTGGTTCTATACACTCCTAAACTCATCTTTCTGACACCTTTGTTGGCCCATCTGGTGAGACTAGCCCCCTCTATGAGATTAAGTTGACTACTCTCAGGCGCGTAATGGCTAATGTTGACATCTCTCCTTCTACCACCTCCACTTCTTCCTACAACTTTGCTTACTCGAGTATTTCTTCTAGTGTTCTTAGTGTTGTTGCCTCTCGTATTCCTTGGATCATTGATCCAAGTGCCACTGATTATATGACTGACTCTTCTATTTTGTTTTCCTCTTACTCTACTTATTCTGGTAAAGATAAGGTCCGAATAGCCAATAGCCAATAGGTTTTTATCCTCTGTATCTAGCAAAGGTTCTACCCATTGCTTTTCTTCATGTTCCCACTCATTGTGTTTCAAGAATTGGTGACGGGAAAAACGATTTGCGATGATAGTGCGCATGGTGAACTGTACTTACTAGATGTTCCGTCTTTCTCTTCTCTTCCACCTTCACTATCTGACCAGGTTCTCCATGCTGCTAGCAAAACATTACTTTTGCAGTTACATCAATGGCATCATCATTTGGGGTATCATTCTTTTGGGATTTTATAGATTTTTTCCATCTTCGATTAAACATTATTTTAAAAGTACTTTTTTGTGTGAGGCTGTGAACTTGCAAAGCATAAACGGTCTATTTACCCTTTCGTTAATAAATGCAGTGATTTTCCGTTTATGGTTACCCATTCTGATGTTGAGAACCCTTCACCTGTTACTTTTATTTCTGTTTACCAGTGGTTTGTAACTTTTATTGACTTTTATTCTCATGTCACTTGAGTATATTTACTTTGCACAAAAAATGAAATCTTTTTGTATTTTTAAAATTTTTATCAAATGGTGCGTACCCAGTTTGATGCCAACATCAAAATTATCCGTACTGATAATGGGATTAAGTATCTTGATTGTGGTTTTTGTGCTTATCTGGAGGCTCATGGTATTCTTTTCTAAACGAGCTATGCATACACTCCTGAACAAAATGGAATTGCAAGACGCAAAATTTGTCATCTTCTTGAGGTTACTCGTTCTCTTCTCTTCATTATGCACGTTTCCAAGTCGTTCTGAAGCGAAGCGGTCCTTATCGCTACCTATTTTATCAATCGTTTGCCCTCTAGTGTCCCTCAATTCAAAACTCCTTTACAACTTCTTCCCGAGTCTCCATCTATCTCTTCTCTTTTGCCTCGGATTTTTAGCTGTGCTTGCTTTGTTCATGCACCTAAACAGCAGATGACAAATTAGATTCTAAGGCTGTTAAATGTTTCTTTATTTGCTACTCTGCTACCCAAAAAGTAGGAGTGAAAGTTATTTCGAAGTTACCGAACCAGTCAGCCGAACCGACGAAACCGAGGCACTTTTGTTCAGTTTTAATTTTAGTATCGATCGATTCGATTTTAAATTCTAAGAAAATTTGATTTACGGTTCAGTGGCGGTTGGAGTATTTCGACCAACTGAAACCAACCGATTAGAATTCCAAATACAAATTCCATATATGATATAATATATATAATATATATTACACTTGTTTTGTAGAATACCCAATCGCCAATATTCAATGGGGTTTTATTGCTTTTGCGCAAGCTCTCATTCAAACTACTTTCTATTTCACTAAATTGACATGCAAGCAATTAGACTTCTCTCAAGATCAAGAGTTTGATGAATACTTAATTACTGATTATTAAAAACCACCAACCAAACTGATGCAACCGAACCGCAAGAAATATAATTTAGTCGGTGCAGTTGAGCTTTTAACTTCGGTCGGTTCGGTTTCAAAAAATCAAAACCAAAGCATTCAGTTTCGGAGCACCATTTTACTTAAAAACCAACCAAACCGAACCGATTACATCCCTACCAAAAAGGTTATAAATGCTATACTCCTATCACTCGCAAAATGCTTGTAAGTATAGATGTAACTTTTGGGAGACAGAGACCTTTTTCTGTTTCCCTGAGATATCTCGAGAGAGAGAGACACATAGATTGGAAGAAATATTACCGTCAGATACACAAATTCAGTATAATCAGGAGTCTTAAGGATTAGTTATTTCGAATCTTACACAATAAGACCTTATTCCTACTAAGGGGGAGAATGAAGTGTTGGGTGAGAGGGAAACAGAGTTGGATGTTGCTAGATGATTACATATAGAACTGATCTGCATACTTATTCTCAATGTCAAAAGGATCAGACTGCTCGTGCCACCACTATCACCTTACCAGTTGCTATCTCCGTCCAACGTTTCAGTCTCTTCTACTGATCCACCTAGTAATGAGTCTTCTGTTGTTAATCTTGATACTTATAACTTACTTTCGCCCTTTGAAAGGCATTAGGACATGTATTCAACATCCAATTTTACATTTTGTCTTATATAACTCATTATCAACCCCATATCTTACTTTTGTCTCGTCATTGTCCTCTATATCGATCCAAGAGTTGGAAGAAAACTATTGCGAATTCTAAGTGCAAAAAGCCTATGATTGAGGAGATGACAACTTTAAAAAATAATGGTACTTGGGAGTTATTCTCTCTTCCAAAAGGAAAGAAGTCAGTTGGGTGCAAATGAGTATTTACAGTCAAGCACAAGGCAGATGGGTCAGTTAAAAGATTACAGGCAAGACTAACTGCTAAGAGCTTTACCTAGACTTATGGTATTGATTATAAAGAGACTTTCGCTCCGATAGCCAAAATGAATTCATTTTGAGAGCTCTTGTCCTATACTGCTAATATGCGTTGACCTCTCCAACAGTTAGAAGTGAAGAATGCATTCTTCCGTGGAAATTTGGAGGAACAGGTGTATATAAATGTATTACCAAGTTTTTCATCCCGTAAAACTGAAGGAAAGGTGTGCAAATTGGAGAAGGCTTTATCTGGGCTAAAACAACCACCTAGAGCTTGATTTAAAAGATTTTTCAAGACTATACTAAGATTTGGGTACCGAAAGAGTCATGTAAACCATATTATGTTTATCAAACATGATAATAATAAAATCACAATCCTTATTGTATATATTGATAACATAATTGTGACAGGCAATAATACAGAGGAGGAGTCCCATCTCAAGGCAAGTCTAGCTAAAGAGTGTCATGTAGACCATGCTATACATTTATCAAACATGATAATAATAAGATCACAATCCTTATTGTATATGTTGAAGGCATAGTTGTGCAATGATACAGAGGATGCAAATCTAGCTAAAGAGGTTGAGATGAAAGATCTAGGAGCATTAACGATATTTTCTTCAGATTTAGGTGGCTAGATCAGACAATGTCATCTTTAGTTCCCAAAGAAAGTATATTCTTGACCTCCTAAAGGAAACCGGCATGTTGGGTTGTCGACCAGCAGATTCGCCTATTGAGGCAAATCATCGCCTCAGTAATGGTGATGGAGAACCTACTGACAAAGGTAGATTTCAAAGGCTTATGGGAATACTAATATACATATCTCACAATAAACCTCATATTGTGTATGCTGTCGGGTTGTAAATCAGTTCATGCATGACTCCCCAAAGCGTATATCTTGATGTTGTTTACTGTATTTTGCGATTTGAGTCTGTCGTTGGAAAATGACTTTTGTTCTCTAATCATGGTCACATAAAATTAGAAGCATTAAGGGATGCAGACTGGGCTGGTTCAATTGATGATAGACGATCTACATCAGGGTATCGCACATTTGTAGGAGGTAATCTAGTTACTTGACGAAGTAAAATGCAAACAATGATAGCTAAATCAAGTACAGAAGCTGAGTATAAGGCTATGACAAATGACATTTGCAAACTTATATTCCTATTAAAAGATTTGGAGATTGAGTACAAAAAACCTATAAAGTTGTATTGTGACAACAAGACTGCTGTCGATATCACTCATAACCCAGTGCAACATGACAAAATGAAACATATCAAGATTGAAAGACATTTCATTAAGGAAAACCTGTACAAGGATTCAATTTGTATGCTTTTTGTGAAATCCAAGGAACAATTAGCAGATATTTTTATTAAAGGGCTTAGTAGTTAAGTGTTTCACCTCATTGTATGCAAGTTAGGCATGAGAAATTTTTATACATCAACTTGAGGGGGTGTTAATATGCAAGTTAGGCATGAGAAATTTCTATTCATCAACTTGAGGGGGTGTTAAATTAGAAGTATTATTGTACATTAAGTCTCATTATATAAATAACAGTGATGAGAGAGTTAACTCTAATTCTGGTAGTTTTCTCATTCATCACCACAATAATTCTCTCTCAAGCTTTCTCTTCTATTTATCGGTTTCTACAGTAATCTTAACAATTACTTTAGCGCATGTTTGATTTGCAAAGTAAGAATTAGATTAGATAAATTATTTTTCAAATTTACCCCTACATACCTTCCTAACCTCTCGTCACCCAAGATTAAAAGGGGGCAATTTTGTATTTTAATCTCCATTCAATTGGACTAGACTAACAATGCTACATCCCTCTTGGGTTTACTAATTCACCCATTTTGGGGGCTTTATAGTCCAAAGGAATTATTAGTCCAACTCATTTTTGTTCCAACAAACATGAAATTAAAGGGTCCACATATTTTCCATTCCGGTCCAATGTAGCCTAACTTGCATCAAGCATGACTGTGTGTCATGAGCTGCACCTTCATTGGCCCTTTCATAGCCCTTTCATAGGCTTGGTGGAGTTCGAATGCCACATGGGGGCACATTCCATTGCGCCATGAAGTATCACCCCGTGACACCATGTATTGTGGATGTAGGGTGCAAGCTTCATCATGAACAAATACTCTTCAAATAAGAAACACATATGATAATATGTGAAGAAGAAACAAACACACATCCATACATCGATCTGTATTCCATTGTATCTTTGTACGATTGATAGACCACTGGCCCAGTGTTCCAGGCAAAGTACAAATGTCTAGATGTTCACCAATTGCATATGTTGTGGTGTAGGGGATGCATGATGCTCAACAAAAATTATATTAAAATTACAGCACAAGATGGTGCGGATTTTTTCAGTTATGTGGCTTCAATCTAGCCACTAGAACAAGAATCAATCTGCAAGTCAAAATCACCTATGGCAAGGGTAATTTATGATCTGATTTGAGGGTCTAACACCAGTAAAGTGGAGGTCTACAAAAGAAGATAGTGAACATTCATGCCATGTTTGGTTCAGGATTTGTTAAGGGAAAAGGAAAGAAAATGAAAAGAAAAACACTATTCCTTTATTTGGTTATCCTAAAACATAAGAGTGGGGAAAAGAAAATATGATGAACCTTTGTGAGAAATTTTTAATTTCAAATATTGTCTCTCTTCAACTAATTCACAATTTCTCATCATTGCATAAAATTTTCATCTTACTTTTCTGAGGAGAAATAGAAAAGAAAATGATTTCCCTTCTCAATTTCACTCCTCTAACTTTTTGCAATTTCCGAGAGTTCCCGTGAGTGTTAAGCAGCATCTTAAAAGAGAATTTATTTTTTGATAAGTTACAAACACAAAGTGATTTTAAAAGAGAAAACTATATATATATGGGGGCATCTTAAAATTACAAAGCGATTTTCACACACAATCTTCTCATTTGGTGAAAGCTATCACAATTCTGAGTTTACAGTAGAGGAACATACTCGGCAAGGACAACAGGATCCCATGAAGCAGGCACTTCTTTTTTCACACGATCGGATAGTATTATCTGCGATCTTGCCAATTCAATATTGTACAGAGTAATAAACCAACCATCAAGAGTGAGACTTCTTGTGGCAGCTGCATCCTTTTGCCAGCAGCCCCTGAAGCCAAACATTGTATTGAATAGGCCAGAAGGTATTTTACCAGATAAAGACAACTCCTGATTGAATTGCTCTGACATCTGGATCAGATGGAAAGATTAGAGAATGCAAAAAGCACATTAATGCAATGGGCAATCGGGTATCACTCTGAGAACAGAAATATTTTCAAGCATAAAGATCGGATGAAAGGCTATTTCAAAAACAAAAACCCATATCTAGTTTGACTTGGCAGAAGATATTGAACTTGCCAATATAAAGAGCTTAGCTACTAAGCTATACAAACATTATAGAAAGTAGAAACTACTTGGGGTTGAATTATTTTCTTATCATCATCGTCATTTTACTATATCCAAGGAAATAACATCCTCTGACACAAAACAGTGAAGGTAGAATCTCCTTTATAAAATTTCAAAATTTTAACGGCAAGAAAGTCATAGAACCGAGCAGTTTACACGAGGGAAAAAAAATATGCCACCATACATGAGAAATTGCAGAAACATGAAATTATGACAGAATATAGCATGGTAGAATATGATAAGGAAAAAAAGAAGCAATGATGATGTACGTGAGTCACGGCCTATATTACATGTTGGAAAGCAAAACAAGGCAAAACTTCGATTGAATTGTATTAGATATATATTAGGATTAAAATGTATTAATTATACAGTGAGATCGAATTGTATTATTCATACGGTGGAATTGTAAGAGCACGATATTCAGATTCAGCGCTAGAACAAGCAACTAAAGTTTGCTTCTTGCTGCGCCAAAAGATATTCATACGGTGGAATTGCAAGAGCACGATATTCAGATTCAGCGCTAGAACGAGCAACTAAAGTTTGCTTCTTGCTGCGCCAAAAGATAAAGAGAGTTTTCCAAAAAGAACCAGAATCTTGTAATTGAGTGACGGTTCGTAGGATCTCTGGCCCAAGTAGGATCTTTGACTTAATCAGCATCTGAATAGGCTCGTAAATCAGATGTAGAATGGAAAGAGTAATGAAGGCCATGAAATAAAGTGCCTCTAACATAGCGAATGATGCGAAGTACAGTAGAATAATGGGTAGACCAGGACGCAGACAAGAATTGATTGGCAAGATGAACTGCGTGAGAAATATCTAACCGGGTGATAGTGAGATAAACAAGACTACCTATTAACTGTCAATATGGGTGGCATCTTACAAGTGTGTCGTCTAAAGGTGAGGGTCGTACATTGGGCTCCATAGGAATGGATACATCTTTGCTATCAATAAGTCCAACTCGTGCCAGGAGATCGAAAGCATACTTGGTTTAAGATATATAGTTGCCAATAAAATCAAAAAAAATCTCAAGACCCAAGAAATAGGTGAGAGTACTCAGATCCTTCATCTCAAAATAGTGGCTAAGAGACTCTTTGAGACCAGTTATCTCAATGTTGTCATCTCCGATAATAATCATATAATCCACATAAAAAAGAAGAAGAAAAGTACTTTGCCGATATTTTTGAATGAATAAAGTAAAATCATATGAGCTTAAAGAGAAGCCGAACTCCCTAATAGTAGAACTAAACTTGGAAAACCATATTCAAGGGGCCTGTTTGAGGCTATAGAGTGCACATTGAAACTTACAAACTTTGTGAGGTGGATGGGTATATCGAGGAGAAGGTTGCATGTAAACATTCTCGTAAAGATCATTGAAAAAGGCATATTTAACATCCATAAAAAACAATAGCCACTTACGAGTTACACCAACAGCCAATAAGCTACAGATAGAAGTAAGACGAGACACTAGAGCAAAATTTTCCTCATAGTCAAACCCATATTCCTATGTAAAGCCCTTGGCAACCAAAATTCGATAGAGCCAACAGAACAAGTTTTGATCTTGTAGACCCACTTACAACCAACCACAAATTTGTCACGAGAAAGCTAACAATTAACCAAATCCGATGTGTAAGTGTGGTCTAAGGTCTATAATTCTTCTGTTATTGTTTGCTGTCAAAGAAGGTTAGAATTGGCCTCACGATAGGAATGAGGTTCATACTAAGAAAGAATGGTAGAAAAACAATGATAATCACAAAGACGAACAGAAGGTTCTTTTACCCTGGTTGAGTGGCGAGGGGCGATTTTAGAAGATGTATCCATGAATAGCTCAGTAAATGCGGAGTGAGAGCACTCGGGAAGCTCAAAATAAGATGCATGAGAATCAAATGACGTAGGGGCAGGACCAGCAAGTCAAACTCCTCGGGAAGGACCGTATGAATGATCTCTGGAACAGGGCCTGTGTCAAGCTCATCAAAAAACAAATGAATAGTAGGATCAGAAAAGAAGATATAGTAGGAATAGCAAACAAATAGAACTTGGACATGGAGAAGAACATTTTATGTTTCTAGAAGACCACATGACGAGAAACATGAAGATGTTTGGAAAGAGGATCCCAACATTTGTAACCTTTATGTTTAATACCATACACCAAGAAATAATAAAGACGAGCTCAAGATTTCAATTTAGTTCGTTCATGCGGTTGGAGTAGAAAAAAACAAGCATACCCAAAAACATGAAGACCATTATAGGCAAGGGCTTTCCATACAAACGCTCATATGGGGATTGGTTATTTATGATAAGAGATGAAACACGATTTATAGTGTAGGTAGCAACGAGAGCGGCTTGCCCCCCTCCCCCCCCAAAAAAAGTTCAAGACACGAGGAAAATATTGGCAGTGCACAAACAATGTGTAAGAGATAGCAATGTTTGTGCTCAGCATAACCATTGTGTTGAGGTGTACCTAGGTATGAATGATGAGAGATGGTGTCATTTTGACAAAAGAACCTCAAAAATTGGAATTTTTATATTCCTGGGCATTATCAGCATGAAGAATTTTTATGATACGAGAAAACTATATTTTGACCATGTTTGAAAAATCATAAAAGATTTGGGGTAATTCAAAGCGATTTTTCATAAAGAATAGCCAAGTGAACCGAGAAAAGTCGACAAAGATAACAAAGTATTTAGATGCTCCCATGGTAGAGTTAGATGAAGGTCCCCAAACATCTAAATGAATGAAATCAAAAGGTGCAAGAGACACAGAATCACTTTTATTAAATTGTAAAGAAGGTTGTTTAGCAAGTTGACATGGAAATAATTTACTTTTTCATTTTGAACATTACCTAATTGACCACTTGAAACTAAGAATCGTAAACGACAAAAAAAACACGACCTAACATATTATTCATGATAACGTTACTAGGCAAGAAAAAGAGATTATGCCTTAAATTTAACTCTCCTAAACAATCATCTCAAGATGACCAAAGAACGACGTCTGACTTCTCATATCAAACATCTCCTACACCCATCAGCATTGGAAGGCCAACACCAACAGAGGGAGAGATGCGTGGGAGAGTAGAAAAACTTTCTAAGATTCTTCAGGAAATGTAGGAGAGTCCACTCTAAAAGTATAGAAGATTATAACGATAGTTTACACGCAACAAGTTATTATCGTATTATAGAGAAATGAGAGGACGAGAAAGTAGATCAGATTATTACCCCCCTCGGGGGAGATTGATTGCTAGTAGCAAAGGTTGGTTATTAATTGAGTGAGATCAAAAGATGTTCTACAAATTAGACATCCAATGCCAAAGACTGAGAAATGAACTGGTAGTAGTGGAGGCAGTACTTTAAGCAAGAGAACTATGATAATGAATACGAAGATGAATGAGCTCGTACAAGCGACCATGTTTATGGCCTATCCCAAGAGTTTGTCAATCTGTGGGTCCTGCACAACACAACCAGTAGCAGAAAAGAGAGCAGTATGCCCAAGGTCACGTAGTTGGCCAATGGAGATAAGATTAAGAGTAAGTTTGGGTATCAAATAAGTGCCAGGGAGAAAAACAATAAAGTGGAGACATGCCCGACATGACTAACATGCATGTACAAGCCATCGACAATGTAGATTACAGGTATATTAGAAGCAAATGAGGTAGAAGAAAACGTAATAGAATTAGATGTCACATGATTGCAACAAACATAATCAAAAACTAGGAAGGTGTACCTAAGATGACTGAGAGAGCAATAGAGGAGGTACTGGTAGTAGATAGTACCAGCTTAATTATGGCCGCAATGTCAGAAAAGGTAAAAGATGTAGGAGACTCAGAGGTGGAGGGAGCTTCAGCAGTGGCAGCAACATAAGTGTGTTCTGAGTACCGATATTGGTTGTTGGATCTAGATTGACCTCCTTTGGAGCGATTATTCTGACGGTTGGGATTCTTGAAGCATTCATGCTGAAAATGGCCAGGTCTAGTTTTGTTGCACCATTTGCAAGTCCGAATAAGACAATTGAATAAAGTATGATTAGTGCTATGACACTAGGTGCAAGAGTTTGGGACTTAGGTTCTACCATGGTGGTGAGAAGTGGTAAAGACATTCATTTGTTGAGTCTTAACAAATCCAATGCGAGTTTCTTCAAAGAGAAGCTAAAAGATGGCATTCTAAAATGTTGGAAGAGGACTATGGCAAAGAAGGGAGGCACGAACAAGTTTGAAATCATCTTTCAGAGCCATCATAAATAGAATTAGGTGATGTCCACCGCGATAAGTGCTAAACTTCTCAATATCATCGGAATTTTTTCATTCCGGTTCTAACATAGTATCCAAAGCTCCATACATTTGAGAAAGGAATGCATTGATGGATGGTCCTGATTCTTAGCGTATGTGATGGAGATGGTTGAGAATTTGATATTGGTGAGCAAGAGCCATTGTGTTGTAACGAGTTTTCAAGAAATCCCAAATGGCTTTGGCACTATCGAAGATACAACGAAAGTGTTGTGGAATCAAGTAATGATTTGATGATTCTTACCATCTCAATCATCAAGACACTCTTCATACTTGGCTTGGGATTCGATAGCGCGCTTAATGGGCTTGACAACAACTCCAATGATAACACACCAAAGTTTCTTCCCCTTGAAGAACTAGACATGGCTTGGGTCCAAAGAGTGTAATTAGAGCCATCAAAAAAGATGAAAAAAGGTTGAGCAGGATTAGATAAATCCACAATATGAAAGATAACAAGTTGTTAAGCAAAAGAAACACTCTAGGAGTGAAACTACTCAAGAGAAGCAATTGGGGTAGGTTTAGAGCACACTTTGAGCACTTGATAAGATTAGGTAGTGCACAAATTTGATCAGCAATGAGAAAAAAATGATGAAGCAACGAAAGATAAGGTATATAGTGTAAAGTTAGATAGTCATGGCTCTAATACCATGAAAACATTTGAAAAACATAATGAGAAACAAGGAGAGGAGATAATGGGAGTAAAAAGGCTAATCAGCTTCTTTTATATTTCGTACTCCTACAATAGTACACAGTCTTATATATAACACTAGCAATACTCTATGTATGATAAAATCAATCTCTACCAAAAAGGAAAAAGAGCTAAGGAAGGAAGGTTACATCTAATAGACAACTAAGGGGAATGGAATAATACAAAGAAAGAAGGCTACATCTAAGGGACAACTAATGGGAATGGAATATACAAAGGCAGGCAACATCTAAGGGACAAATTGTGGAAAAAGGAATATTAGAAAGAAGAAAATGATTGTATATTAACAAAATAAATGGTGGGATTGAATTGTATTAATTATACAATGGATTATGTTGTACTAATTATACAGTGGGATCGAATTGTATTATTTATACGGTGGGATTAGATTGGATTATTAATATAGTGGGATTGAATTGTATTATTTATATTGTGGGATTGAATTAGATAATTATAATTGAATAATGAGATATAATTATTTTTAACCATTATGTAAAGTAAAAAATAGTCCAAAAATTTTAATCCTCCTCAATACTACTGAAGAGGAATGGATCCAGAACGAACTAGACCTTCGATCATGGCTTGGCCCAACTTATAATGGACCCAATCCAAATAGTGAAGCCCATACTTATGAAGGAATGGGCCGAAGAAGAGCTGAGCTACGAGGCCCAATCCTTACCCAGGCTAAACTAGGCGACGACCCGAAGTGACGTGAACAACCAAACTCGAGTGCATTAATATAAGTAGCGTGCCGAACTAACGATCATTAATGATGGCATGGCTGAGCTATAGATCATTAATGATGGTGTGGCCGAGCTTTTGATCATTAATGGAAATAGTGTGGCCGAGTTAGAAATCATTAATGAGAATGGCATGGTCGTACAAATCAGTATCAATGACCAAGTTGATCATAGTATTCTTCGACAAACCCGCAACACACTTAACCCCTCTGAAGAGGTGGCCCTCAAGACAGAACTGTAGTTAGACAGGACAATCTTATCCCAGAAGGTTAAACATGAATCCCCTATAAAAGGGAGATCCGACTCCTCAAGGTACGAACAACTTACCCTAGAAATTCTGTAAAAATACCTATAAACCTCCATTATTGCAGCATCTCACCTCCTTCGCTTAAAAGACACTAACTTAAGTATCGAATGGGCTTTTCGATGAACGTCTGCTGGCCAGTCTCACTTTCTTCCTTCTTGCAAGTCGACAGTCATCAAGGAAAACTTCAAAGGACTAGTTCTCTCTCTTTCTCATCACCTCTACAAAATCACTCTTGTACATTGGTGATGTCTGTGGGAATCAAACCCACAACCATATAACTAATCTTATAATTCAACACGAAGAATTAGTTGCCTAAACAAATAAAGAATTTTTAGTCGAAAAAACAAAAGAAGGAGATTATGTCTTGCACTAACTTTAGGTAGGAAACAAACAAGGGACTAAATTGCACAAAAGAAGTTAGTGCAATTCAAAACAAAGGAGGCCATTATGAATATCAATACACTTTTAATCGTGACAACTACCACTTTCACAAATATTAATACATATTGCACAGAGATCAATGCCTATTTCATCTATTATTAACCAGTGCTCATTGAATACTAATTGGCATTTTTCTTTAATAAAAACTATTACCACCGGTGTCCCACCACATGAAATTCCCTATGCATACCAAAAACGTTCCAAATCTAGCAATGATCGGGCACAATCAAACTAATTATTTTTCTTTAAAAAGAAAAAATAACGGAGATCATTTCTGCATATACAAGTGCACAACAATAATAATGAAATGAAAACTGAAAGGAGGAAAAAAATTACTCGTATGGTTATTCTCGAACTTTCCAGTTCAATATTTCTAGATCGATGCAAGTTGCAACAATAGTATTTCTGTTGGGATTGACTCGAATCTCAATATCAGATTTAGCAGTTAGGTTTATTTAGCAGCTGTTCTATTAGTCATTTAGCAACTTTCCTATTGTTGATTTAGTAGCTGTCCTATTGTTGATTTAGCAACTTCTGTTTTGGTAGTTTCCTATAAATAGGATAGCTAGGGTCTCATATTGGAGTGGAGAGAAAATCAAATAGGGTAGAAATGTAAGGAGAGATGAAAAAATACCGGGGGCACGGGAGTAACCTTTGAGCGAAAAAACGGGGTTTGTTTCAAGGCTCGGGTTGTGGGTATCGGGTTTTGGGGTGTTTTTGATCTCGAGTTTGTACATTCTACAGTTATAGTTGATTGTTTTTCTCACCCGTTGATGTAAGCAGATTGTGCCGAACCACGTAAATCTTCGGTGTTATTTTTATTTGGTGTGTGCAATTATTTTTGCTTCCGTTCGCGTTTGGGGATTAGTGTTCAAATCCCAACAAGTGGTATCAGAACTGACGGTGGACGATTCGAAACCGTGGTGGGTGTTCAGAGTAAGGTATTATTTTTTATTTTCGATTCGATA
>JAULJZ010053902.1:0-10838 GCA_032270985.1 Heliamphora pulchella
TGCAAGAGTATATTAATTTTAATTCACAATATTACAAGATTCAAAACTTTCTTGTTTGAGATTTTAGAATGCAAGTATGAAATTTAATAATGAATGATTCAAGTATAGATTTTAAGTGCTGTGATGCAAATATAAATAACAATATAATAATGAAAATAAAAAGTAAAGCCGGATAGAAATACGACACCACGATTTTTACAAGGTTCGGCGCAACGGTCTACGTCCTTATCTCAAGCCAATCGCTATGAAAATTTTCACTATCCCTCCTTCAATAGGCGTAGCAGCCTCTCTCCTTAGTCTAAGTGGAGTTGCCTCTCTTGAGAATGTCCCCTTCTCAAGTCCCTTCTTATAGGTGAAGTTTTCTCTCTCCTTCAATAGGCGGAGTGGCCTCTCTTGAGAATCATCTTCTCAAGTTGCAACAAGAATACAAGAGTAGAATCCAAATTGGATGTACAAGATCAGCTCCTTTAGCGAGAAAATGAATACAATAAAAACACACTAATATTCACTCCAAAAGATATATAAGTGAAAAGCTCAATGGAGGATTTCTAAGATTTTCTCTCAAAAATATTTCATAAAAATGAAGAATTTGAAGAACAAAATTGATATATATGAGAGAGTTGATTTGAAGGTTTGAAGTATACAAAATCAGAGCTCAAGGCTCCATTTAAAGGCCAAAAGTTCGTACTAGCCGTTGGGCCAAATAAAGAAATTTCAAACTAGCCGTTAAGTTCAAAATTAAAAAATTAGCTTGTTTGGTCGACTGAAGAAGCCAGTTCGGTCGACTGGATCGAGTGATCAGTCGATTGAACCGCGACTGCTCAATTTTTCCAACTTCAAATGACCATAACTCCTTCATTCGGACTCCGAATAGGATCATTCTTGTGTTAAAATTGAAGCTCTGGAAGTCTACTTTCCAATGGTTCAAACCTCATATCAAAATTCATTTTGTAGAAAACTTTATAGCCAAAATACCGAAGGTATGTCAATTTTCTTCACACAAATTTTGCATATTTTTGGCCGAACTTCTTTTGAAACATTTTAAAACATATTTTATACTATGAAAATGATTTGTTATGAAATGTTTAACCAACCTATGGTCCATCTAAGGTCTACTATGAGATTTCACACATATAACCAATGGTATGTGAACTTACATAGGTCCTAGTGCATTTACACTTAGAAAAACTTCAAGTCCTTCAAGTTCTTTTCTTGTCTTCTTGGTTTTTCTCTTACTTCATGGATCTTAGCCGCTTGAATATGATCTTCATGCTTCATAGCATCCATTTTGCTTTCTTAATTGTGCTTGTGTCATTGAAGTCCTGAGAACACACTCAATTTGTACAATTAAAAGCTTTGGTTTGTAATCATCAAAACAGGTTGAAACCTAGTTAGGTCAATAATCTCTCCCTTTTTTGATGATGACAAACAAAGAACAAAATGAGGTTGTATTTATAAGGCTCCCCCTCACAATATGCATAACCAAGATTTAGAAAATATAACGCAATTAATTCATAGACTTTGAATATTTCAAGTGATAATCATATAGGCACATTTTGACCGATGTATGTGAAAACATTTGACATATCAAAACATTTAAAATATAAGCTCTCCCCCTTTTTACATATCAAAAAGATTTAATCATTAAATACAGTGTATATGTTCTCTTTTTCTCATATTAAAAGGAATATTAAAATAATAATACTTATTTTGCTCAAATATTCTCCCCCTTTTGACATCATCAAAAAGTAGTAGCTCAAAAATGAAACTTATTAAAAAATTATTTTTGCACTCTTTAATATAGCATCATTTGACAGAAAAATAAGATACCAATTGTCAAATTAATACTTATTGATATGATACCAATTATTATTCGATATCAAGTTATACAAATTGATAAACTGATGCCAATTATTATTCATGGGTAGAAATATAAATAATACTAATTGTTAATCATTCTCCGTCATTTTTTTATTTTTATTTTTTATTTTTTTTAAAAACTCATTGAAAATTATCATTCTTACACCAATAATGAAAATAAGAACTTTTCATGAAAGCACTTTTAAGGTGTTAAAAATAATATCTATTTCGAAGTATATGTAAATAATATGCAAATGGCTTCCAAAGTAGCTATTTGTGCATAGGTTGAAATCTTGTGCCATAATTTAAAACTTTTTGGACAACAAATCCATATATATTGGATTCAATGAACCTATAATTTCATGTGCATATTATCTTTCAATTTAATATCATTTCAAATAAGAAAAATATTTTCACTCTATTTCAATTTAACAATTGATGTTCTAGAAAAATATTATGATACCCATCTAATTTTAAAAGTATGATTTTTTTCATATAATTTTTATTAACTCAAATCATACCAATTGAAAGGATAGAAAAATTTTCTCTTTTACAAATTGAACAATTAATATCATGAGAAAATTATGATCCATTAAGTATTCATGTCAAAGAAAATTTCTCCAAAGTATAGCACATAATACCAATTGATATAAATTATTGGCACATATATGATCTTATTAAAGTGCATTCATTGTCTTTATACCTCATGAGTATGAAGATTGTGCATGAATGAATTATCTCTACAGCATAGCACATTATGAATTGATTCATTCTCATGTTGAAGACTTTCAAAAAGATATATGTTCTCCAAATCATAGCACATAATATTTTCAGTAAAAATATAACGCATGACTTAAGCACAAGAAAATTATTATGATCCATATCAAGAGCACATTGCTATGTTTAATGATCCAATTTATATAAAAATGATATTTAGCTATTTTACATGCAAGGAGTCATTTTTCGTAAAGAGGTACAAAAGTACATAGGAAAGATTATACCATTTGAGTTTCCATTGATCAATTTTTCAAGTCCCAAGCAATATTCCATTTTAAATCTTAACTGGACATCCCACATGTGCTTTGGGCTTCCACTTACTATGATTTACTTGATCGCTCAAATGAAAGCATCCAAGCACCTACAATACAGATTTAAGTGGGATCTTTTGGTACCCAAACCTTCTTGGGTCCATTAAAGTTAGTACTCGGATCATACTTCATTTTTCAAATGATGTTTTTATCAATACCTATTTTTCTTCTATAAGGGCAATTATACCTAATATGACCATTTTTCATACAATATAGACAAGTAGTTTTTACATGATCATTTTTAGAACAAGTAGTATTTGAAGAAGCCACTAAGTATTTAATTTTTCTCTTTAAATCCATAATTTCATTTTCGCTACAAGAGGATTTTATTCTTTCAAGCTCATCTCTTAAATAATTATTTTCTTCTTCTATAGTGGAAATTTCAATTTTATGATCTTTTTCGAAAATCTCATAAGATGATTTTAACTCAATAAATTTGTTTGAAAGATTTTCAATTTTCATTTTAAAAAAAGTATTTTTCTTGCCTAACTTCAAACAATATTTATATAAACATTAATATTCTTTTTGAAGTTTCTCATATGTAGACAAGGATCCATCACATGATTTATCACTACTAAAATTTAATGCATTTGAAGTACTTGTAGTTTTAGAATTTACCTCACCAATGCTATGAGCCATATAGCAAAAATTTACCTCCTCGTTGCATGAATCTTCATTGAAAGTGCTTGAGTCAAGTTGATCCCATGTTATAGTCTTCATAGCTTTTTTCTTCTTCTTTTTCCTTCTTGATTCCTTTTTACTTGAATCACTTTTGTATTTCTTTGAGCCTTAGAATTTCTTTGCAAGCTTTTTGTCTATCTTTAGAAATTTTCCAAGTTTTCTAGTGATGAGTTTCATAGCATGATCTTCATCCTCTTCATCACTAGAACTCTCATTTGATACTTTGAAGACAATCATCTTCCCTTTGTTGAGCTCGATTTCTCTATCATTGATTACCATCTCATAAGTAAGGAGTGACCCTATGAGTTCATCCAAGGTCATCTTCTTCAAGTCTCTAGCTTCCATGATAGTTGTGGCTTTACCTTCCCATACTGGTGGCAAAGCCCTAAGCACTTTTCTCAATAATTCATAAGAGGGGTAAGTCTTTCCAAGAGCATTCAAAGAATTAATGATGTGAATGAAACGAGTATACATATCAGAAATTGATTCATAATCATGCATTTTGAACGATTCGTATTCACTAGTCAATCTATCTGTTCTTGAATCTCTAACATCTTTAGTTCATTTGTATGTGATTTCAAGTTTTTTCCAAATTTCTTGAGCACTTATGCAAGTCATAATTTTATTATACTCATTTTCATTTAAAGCGCAATATAAAGCATTAATAGAAATTGAATTAATTTGTGAAAGTTTCATATCATTATCATTTAATTCATGGTCAAGTTTAGGAACTTTATTTCCATCAACTATTTTCACGGGAACATAATCGCCTTTTTCTACAACTTGCCAAGCATGCCAATTCATACTTTGAATAAAAATTTTCATGCATTATTTCCAAAAAGTATAATACAAGCCACAAAATAAAGAAGGTCGTGCGGATGATTGTCCCTCACCAAAAGAAGATGCACTATTTTGAGCCATGGATCTTTTCACTAAAACTTTTTAAGAAAAATGTGACCTGCTCTAATACCAATTGATAGTATATGTGAAATTCCAAGAGGGGGTGAATTGGATATAAAAAAAAATTCTTGTTCAAGTATTAGAAAATAAGTATATCTTTTAATTCACTTATAAGCAAGATATTTTAATTCACAAGTATATTTTCAAGTATATTTTCTTGCTAGAGGATTAAAGCACAAGGAATTTTTAATTATCTTATAATGTGAATACACGATGCCCAAATGCAACCACACGCTCCCTGATCGCTAGCCTCAAGCCCCGCTCAAACCTCATAGATCGCAACTCGTTTGTGCTCACCAATTCCGGTGCAAATCGGGACAAGCTCGTAAACTTGGCCTCATGCAAAACATCCATAGCCCCTAGGTAAAGTGTAGAACTCCTCCTTATACAAATCCCTCTTCGAAGCCGGGAAATATTTCTCCAGAAACACTCCTATAAAGGCAGCCCATGTGACCCCCACAATGGTCCTAACATATTTCCACCACGCATGAGCAGCACCTCTCAGTTGGAAAGTAGCAAAGGAAACCCGCAGCTCGTCCTCCTAAATCTGCAATGTGTCCAGGATCTGAGTCACCAACTCCAGCCACTCCATTGCCACAATATGATCAGGATCTCCCGCAAAAGTAGGCGGATCCATGCGTCTGAACTCCCGCATCGCTACTGTAGCCCTCGCCTCAGGCACTCCCGCAAAAGCAAGGATCCGTTGTTAGATCGTTGAAAACCAAGCCCCGGGTCCCCGAGAACTTAGAGAGAAGGCAAAGAGAAAAAGGAAACTTGTTGGAGAAGTTTTGAAAATATCTTTTGAAAATATCTAACTCTAGATATTTATAAGCCTCAAAAATATATTTTTTTTAAATTTTTTGAAATTCGCGCCGCAACACCCCACGGCCCCTAGGAACCTGCCCGCATGCAAATCTAACCCCGATCATGCATTAAAAGCATATAAATATGCTAAAGCAAAAACGCTAAACGCGCATCGAAAAGTGCCGAAAAAAAAAACTGGTCAGGGTCTCACATTACATGTCCTTAGGATGGTGTATCCTTAAAAACTTATGTTTACCCTCTTCTTCTTATGAAGGCTTGTGGTTGTTTTGATGTAAATGATTTGTTTCTTGTTAAAGTTTTAAGCCTTTCCTTTTTCCCAAGGTCGCTAGGTCGATGGGGGATCATACCCCACTGCACAAGTCAAGTACCTTGTGGGAGCAGGGTGTGACAACTCTAATTTATGTAGATTTATAACTATCCAAGCTATAGGAGACTTTAAGTATTCTGTCACTTTTATTGATGATTACTCAAGGTATGGGTACATTTATTTAATGCACCATAAATCTGAATATTTTGAAATATTTAAAAAATTTAAGGCAAAAACATATAAATATCTTGGAAAATATATCAAGACACTATAGTCTGACCATGGTAGCGAGTACCCCTTGAGAGAGTTTAGGAACTATTTATCAGAAGTGGGAATTACATCCATGTTGCCTGCACCGGGCATGCCATAGTAGAATGGTGTAGCAAAAAAAGAAATAAAACTCTTATAGAAATAGTAAGATCTATGATGAGTTATTTAGAGTTACTTGATTCATTTTGGGAATTTGCATCAGAAATAGCGGTTTAGATTCTAAACTTGGTACCTTCTAATCAGTACCTAATACTCCTACAGAACTGTGGATTGGGCGCAAACCTAGTTTGCGGCATATTTGAATTTGGGGTAGTCTAATACACGTGCTAAAAGGCAACACGGATAAGTTAGAACCGAAAGAAAAAGTCTGTTTCTTTGTTGGATATCCTAAAGGAATGAAGGATTATTTATTTTATAGTCCAAAGCATCAGAAGGTCATTGTCAGTACTAATGCTTGATTATTGGAAGAAGACTATGAAATGAACCACAAGCCTAGAAGTGGAATTGTTCTAGAAGAGTTAAGAGGTAATACTAGTAGTACAAGAGAAGCGTCACATGATAGTGTTATTGATATCCCATTGCCTTATTATAATGGAAGAATTGTCGGGACACGTGTAAATTTTGAACCAAGTCTCAATCCTGCCATCAACATGCCAGCTTCACAATAAAGGCAACATGTGGATTATAATGACCTAAATGGACCACTGGCCCAATAAACTGAATAAAGAGTCTAACAACGTGGTCAAAAACTTAAGCAAAAGTTATTAATAGTAGCCCTTAAGTCTCATTATATATTAGACTTAATTTCTATCTTCCACCACTATGGGATAAGGTATCACAATATCCCCCACTTAAATATGTGATGTTCTTGTCATGTGGCCCTAGTTCTTTCCCTTGTTGGGATGTGGATAGCAGCCCATTAGCGGACACATAATAGCCCATAAGTGTGCACAAGGTATACAATCTCAAGGCCTCTACTCCTCTCTAAAGCCTCTACGCCTCTATTCACACCACAGAGTCCTATATGGGAACTAGAGTTGGCTTTGATACCATTTGTAACGACCTAAATGGGCCACTGGCCAAATAACTTGAATAAAGAGCCTAATAATGCGGTCCAAAAGCTTAAGCTCAAGTTATTAGTAGTACCCCACATGTTTCATTATATACTAGACTTAATTTCTATCTCCCACCGCTGTGGGATGGGGTATCACATAGATGATAGTGCACAGGGTTCAGAATCAGCACAACGTGTCACTGCTAGTACACAAACTCAGGTCGTGCCTCATCGTAGTGGAAGGGTTGTTCATTAAACCGATCGGTATATGTTCTAGGAAAAGTATTATGATAAGATCTCGATTGAAGTTGATACCGAACCCTGAAGCTACAATGAAGCACTCAAAGATAAAGATAGAGAACTTTGGCAAGGGGTTATGAATTCTTAATAGAGTCTATATACTATAATCAGGTCTGAAAACTTATAGAACCACCCAAAGGAATAATACCCATCGGATGCAAGTGGATTTATAAGAAGAAGCGAGAAGTAAATGGGAAAGTGGAAACCTTCAAAGATAGGCTTGTTACAAAAGAAGTTTATTTACAGACTTAAGCAGGCATCTAGGTCATGGAATACTTACTTTGATCAAGCTATTAAGTCTTATGATTTTGATCAAAATTTCAGCAAGTCCTGTATGTACAAGAAGCATGATGGGAGTATGATGGTATTTCTAGTACTTTACGTGGATGATAGCTTGCTCATCGAAAACGATGTGGAGGTGTTATCTTTGGTGAAAGTATGGTTATTCAACCAATTCAATATGAAAGACTTGGAAAAAGACAGTCACATGCTTAGGATTAAGCTTTGGCGAGATTGCAAGTGCAGGCAAAAAATGCTGGGCTTATCACAAACCAATTATATCGACATAGTTCTTGCTTGTTTTAGCATACAATATTCTAAAAAAAGATTTTTCTCTTTCAGGTATGGAATCCTTCTATCTAAGGATCAGTATCCTAACACAGCTATTAAGATAAAGAAAATTAAGGCGGTTCTTTGTGCTTCGATTGTAGAAAGCCTCATGTATGCTATGCTTTGCACTAGATTGGACATCTATTTTTCCATTGGCATGATTAGCAGATATTAATCTAACCTAGGGCCGGAGCATTGGACAACGATAAAACATATTTATTCTCAAGTACATGAAAAGAACTTGAGGTTATATATTAGTTTACCAGGAAGATACTCTAATATCCTTGGGGTATACAGACTCGAATTTCTAGTTAGATAAGGATTCCAAAAAGTCTACCTTAGGATATGTGTTTACATTAGGAGGTGGAGCCATAAGTTGGAGGAGTATCAAGCATTCTTGCATTGCTAATTCCACCATGGAGGCCAATTATATGGAAGTCTCTAAGGTAGCCAAGGAGGTTGTTTGGCTCAGGAACTTAGTGTTAGATTTCGATGTAGTAATTTTAGTACAATTGGCTATTACATTTTATTATGACAATAGTGGTGCGGTTGCTAACTCGAAAGAACTAAGGACCTACAAGAAAGAAAAGCACATCGAGCATAAGTATCACCTGATACGAGAGATCGTGCAAAAAAATAATATTGTTATGACTAAGATTGCATCGAGGAACAACTTGGCGAACCCTTTTACGAAGAACTTACCAGCTAAAACTTTTTTCAATCACGTAGAGGGTATGGAAGTTCGATGCATAGCAGCATGGCTTCGAGTGTAAGTGGGAGATTGTTGGAGTTGTATACTAAAAATTATGCTTTGAATTTTTCATATTGATTTTATTTATTAATAAAATATATTTTTCTATTTTAATTAAAATCTATATAAGCAATATTTGCATTACATTATTTATTTAATGTTGTGCATGGATATTTTTTATTCTACATAGTAGTTAATTTGGTATGTAGAGTTTAACTTACACACAGAATGTCAGATTATCTATTCTTATAAAATATAAGTTTTTTTTGTTCACAGTCTTTAATGGAATTTGACACACTATCTGTAGTATTGTAGTACGGTGTTTTGATAGATCTGTCTTTATTACAGATAATTGTATAATTTTGACTATAGTTCTAACTAATTGTACTAATACGCTTTGTGTATATTGAACAGAACCACGTTGAGGTAATTATTTTTATAGTGACTATATAACATAATTTACACACTATGGTTATTTATGAGTATTTATATTTTTAATTATGAAATAATTATTAGATACGTATATCTATTGTTTGTTATTTTGATTCATGAAAGAGTGCGATCTTTTACAAGTTAATAAGTCTGGTGAGTTGAATAATAGCCATACATATATAGTGGATATTAATTATTAATGGAATCTGCGTCCCAAATAGGGATTGATGATACCACCGTCATGAAACTTATAAGTTTTGATTATGTTAAATCCTGCAGATAAATTTTATAATCCGACATATTAAATAAGTTAAGTAGAAAGTCTTAAGGAATTTATGAAATAGATCGATTAAATATAATTATCAATAATTTAATTTAATTAGCGGGTATCTCTAATATTAACATGGGGAGATAAATAAGAATTTAATAACAAGGAGCTTGAAATGAAGTTTGTGAGAATAAGACCGGGAGTACAATTATGATTTCTTAGCAGTACGAATTATAATATATATTTTTAGAAAATTAATTATGGGTTAAATTGGATTTTTCTAATTACATTAGAAGCCCGAGTCTTATTTACTATTTAGGTTCCTGTTGTAACCTATATATATGCCATTATAACCCTAGCAGCCAATTTGTATCACTCATGTAATGGCCCGCCTTCATAACAATAAAATCCCATGATATAAAAAGTAAAGTGAATCACGTTAAGGACTCTTAAAACAAACCAAGTCAAAAGATAATTCGAAACTGAGTCTTGTTTGAAATTAAACCAACACCTTCTATTTTTTCCTTAAACGATAGAAGTAAAGAAATCGGTTTTTATCGTAAAATAAACTTTCAAGTAGGCTAATATATGCCTCAACGGATACCCGCAAGATACCAAACAAACTCCATTTTCAAGTTGAAATTGCAAAGTATTTCGCCCAGCAGAGACCGTTCGAGTGGACCCACCACTGCTCGAGCGGTGAGCAACCCGAGAGCCACCTAGGCTAAAAACCTGAAAATTTTCTATGTGTTGAAAAAAACACGAAAAAAAATCTTCCATCCTTTGAGCACAGATTTAAGTAGGCAAGCATATGGAGTAAAACGAATCATTTAACATTGTAATAACTTCCAACCTCACAACAACTTGAAAATCAACTTTTTGACCCATAGAGATTCATACGAGAATCGAGAAAATCAACTCGAATAAGAACCCGACGATCTCACATGCATACAAGTCAATCTATGTCCTTAGGGCCTTATAAAACAAATTGCCACCAAATCAAATACATCTTTCTAAGGCATTAAGGATTACAATTACTATAATCAAAATCCCCAAAGATACAACTAAAGGAATATGTATAATTTCCTTTAGTTGTATCATGGGTTCCAACCTTGGGTCCACTTAACCCAGCACCTTGCCTTCCGTAACACCTGAAATTATTTGCACAACATAACCTGAGACTCGAAGAAAGTAGACTAAAGATGAACAAATGCATGACATGCGAGGATGGTTATGTGAAATGCAACACGTAATTTTCTCAAAGAAGTACCAAGTTTATTTCCAAATCAAACACCATTCACATAACCGATTTTCCATTGATGAAACCAACTCCGTTGAGTCCTTCATTTCCTTATCACAACAACCATTTATTGTTCTCGATTAACCACACCCACGCACACACGCACGCACGCGCGCACACACACACACACACA